>ML255549.1:5443-24218 GCA_005239495.1 Nicotiana undulata
TGAAGCTGCGTGATTACCAGCTCCAAGCAGGAAAAGCGTGACTCTAGAAGAGAGCAGAATACATGGAGAACAAAGTATAAATAGGAGGTGGAATAGTAGAGTAGGCAGGCTGATGTTAGTACTGGTTTTTTCTTCTGTTTCTCATCCCTCTTTCAGATTCTCCTTCTCATCCCCCGTTCTCTTTATCCTTGTAAGTTTCTTTCAATATTTCCTAATTTTTCAGTAGTAGTTGAATTGCTTGTAATTTCCCATTTTATTCAAGTAATCAAAGGAGAGTGGTAGTTCTGTTGTTCCATTGGTGCTTTCATTCAACGTCCACTATGCCGGACTCTACACTCAAGTCCTCCGCGGAGTCGTCGGTATCACAGGAGCTTGCTGACATGCGTGCTTCAATGGATTCGCACCATCAGGTTCTGATGGATTTGGTTACCCAAATGGCGGAGATTAGGGTCAGCAATCACTCACCCGATGCCGACGATTCTAGGGTACAGGCGATTACTGAGGGAGATGGCTCTCATTTCCATGCGACCCACAAACCAGCTCGAGTTGAATTTGGGCGATTCAAAGGTGAGGGTCCAGAAGCATGGGTCTTCCAAGCTGAGCGTTATTTTGATTTCTATGGTATTGAGGCAAATCACCAACTGTCTTTGGCTTCAATCTACTTGGACGGAGAGGCACTTGAGTGGTATCGTTGGCTGTTTCGGAACAAGCAATTGAGTGATTGGGCTAATTTTGCAACAAAATTGGTCAGTAGATTCAAGGCAAGACACTTCTTGGGACCGGTGGGCTAGTTATCAAAATTGCAGCACACCACCACTGTTGCTGATTTTCAATCTCGATTTGAATCAATAGATAATGAGACAGAGGACCTTAAGGAGTCGGTTTTGGTGGAATGTTTCACGTCGGGCCTTAGACCGGATATCAAACTTCTGTTTTAATTCATCTGCCCAAATCAATGGAAGAAGCTCTTGAGGTGGCCCACTTGCATGAACAGAGAATTGCCTTAGAGAAAGGGCCAGTTCGACCCGCCTTTGCCCGAACCCGGCCTTTACTACCTACCCCTTAGTTTACCCCTACCAATCCCATTAACCAAAATTCCAAATCCCTTATGCCCTCTGCCTCACCACATAACCCACACCGTATTCCCGTCAAACGTCTCACGCCGGCGGAGCTTCATAGCCGTCGGGAGCGCGGCTTGTGCTATCATTGTGATGAAAAATACTCTTCCACCCACAAATGTAAAAGTCTTCCCCAGCTCTTACTTCTCGCCGATGAATTAGATATTCCACGACAATTTCCTGAGAGCTACACCTCTGATGAACTACTCGCCGAAGAACTACAATGTCTTGAGGTGCAGGAGCACTCTGCTATATCCTACCATGCCCTCGCTGGGGGTAACTCCCCCACTACCCTTTGTTTTACTGGCCACATAAATGGCTCACCAGTGCAGGTTCTTAAAGACGATGGCAGTACCCACAACTTCATCCAAACAAGGGTAGTAAAATTCTTGCAACTTTCAGTAGAGCCTATCACGCCCTTTTCAGTGGTGGTTGGTAGCGGACAACGTTTGCGCTGTGAGGGTGTAGCTCAGCAAGTGACCTTGACAGTTCAAGGATGCAATATTGTGGCTGATTTCTACGTGTTACCATTACATGGCTCTGATCTAGTGCTTGGGGTGTCTTGGATCGCCACATTAGGACGCGTGGTAAATGATTATGGTGCCCGTATCTTTGAATTCAATTACAATGGCAGTCAGTACTGTTGGAATGGCGAGGGCACTGCCACGGACACTCAACCAGTCCAGTTACATAGTCTTCGACGGTTGGCTGCCACGGATGCTGTTGCCTCTTATTACGTTTGATTGTCGAATGCCCAGATTTTGATTCCACCACTTCACCAGCTATGGAGGAATTATTGTCCTATTTTGCGGATGTGTTTCAGAAGCCGCAGGGACTACCTCCTCCTAGACCCCAAGACCATGTGATACATTTAAACCCAGGGGATGGCCCGGTGAATGTGAAGACATATCGCTATCCTTACTTTCATAAACAGACCATGGAGCAGATGGTAGAGGATATGCTTAAAGAAGGAGTTATACGAGCCAACACAAGTCCTTTTTCCTCTCATGTTTTGCTGGTCCGCAAAAAGGATGGCACCTGGCGCTTCTGTGTCGACTATAGATCATTGAACGCCATCATGGTAAGGGATAGGTTCCCTATTCCGACTATTGATGAGTTGTTTGACGAATTGCACGGGGCCAAATTTTTTTCGAAGTTGGATTTATTGTCTAGCTACCATCAGATTCGTGTCCGCCTTGAAGATGTTGCAAAGACAACTCTTCGAACTCATACCGGTCATTATGAGTTCCTCGTGATGCCGTTTGGATTGCAAATGCTCCTTCCACATTCCAGGCTACCATGAACACTGTTTTCCACCAGTATTTACGTCGTTTTGTGCTGGTCTTGTTTGATGACATACTGGTTTACATCCTTGGGAGGAACATTTGGAGCACTTGGGTCAGGTTTTGCAGCTGCTACGCCAACACCAGTTGGTGGCCAAACATGCCAAATGCCTTTTCGGACAGAACATTGTGGATTATTTAGGGCACGTCATATTACAGGAGGGCTTAGCAATAGATCCCAACAAAATTGCTGCTATTACACAATGACCCAAGCCTAAATCAGTGAAGGACGTTCGTAGTTTCTTGGGGCTTACGAGATATTACCGGCGCTTTATCCAGTGTTATGCTTCTTTAGCTGGACCTCTCACTGACCTACTACGCAAGGATTCCTTTGTGTGGACGAATGCCACACAAACTGCTTTGATACTTTGAAGGATAAGCTTGGCACTACGTCGGTCTTGGCTTTACCCAACTTTAGCTTGGAATTCCAATTGGAAACGGATGCATCAGGGCAAGGAATTGGTGTGATTTTGTCTCAACAGGGCCATCCAGTAGCATATTTTAGTCAAAAGCTCAGTCTTCGAATGCAAAATGCCTCCACATACCATCGTGAAATGTTCGCCATTACTCAATCTGTCAGTAAGTGGTGCCAATACCTACTTGGCAGGAGGTTCACTATTCTAACAGATCAACAATCCTTAAAGAATTTCACTACTCAAACTATTCAGACACCGGAGCAGCAAAAATGGCTTTGTAAACTGGTGGGGTATGATTTTCGTATAGTATATCATCCGGGAAAACAAAATCAGGCAGCAAACGCCTTGTCTCGCAATACAGAGTCCTATCTTCTAGCCTTTACTGCCCGTACATATTCCATCGAGCAGGAACTGAAACACCTCAACCTCACACACCCGGAATTGATCAGGATCCAACAGGAGATTCTTACTAAGGATGACTCGTCCAACAGATATGTCTTTAGAGATGGGCTACTATTTTTTCACGGGAGGCTGGTGATACCCAGTGATTCCCCTCTCAGGAAACGCCTTCTTTGAGAGTTCCATGATACTGCAGTTGGGGGTACATGCGGGCATTGCTCGCACCTACCACCGATTAGCTTCCAACTTCTTTTGGAAGCAAATGCGTAAAGATGTCAAGGTCTATGTTGCAGGTTGTCAAACCTGCCAGCAGATGAAAGATTCCCACTAATTACCGGCCGGCCTTCTCCAGCCCTTACCTATACCAGACAAGGTCTTTGAGGATATTTCCATGGATTTTATTACCTGCTTGCCTAGCTCCAAAGGAAAGGCTACGATTATGACGGTTGTTGACCGACTGTCCAAGTATGGGCACTTTATTCCCTTGCCTTCTACTTTCTCTACTAAGGTTGTAGCTGAAGCTTTTGTGGTTGGGGTTGTTCGTCTACATGGTCCTCCTCGCAACATAGTGACTGATCGAGACCCCCGTTTCATTCATTCTTTTTGGCAAGAGTTGAATCGTTTGCAAGGAACGACTCTGGCTATGAGCACTGCATACCATCCCCAAACCGATGGACAGTCGGAGGCCCTTAACAAGTGTTGATCAGTACCTGAGGTATTTCATCGCTGATAAACCTCATGAGTGGGTTTCTATGTTACCATTGGCTGAATTTTGGTACAATACCTCTTATCAATCCGCAGCGGGTATGACTCCTTTTCAAGTGTTATATAGCAAGGAACCTCCAACTATTGCTCGTTACATTTTGGGTAGCAGTTCCAGTGATCTTGTGGAGAGCTATCTATTGCAACGTGACGAGGTTCATCACCTCCTCAAGCATAATTTGCTAAAGGCACAAGGTAGGATGAAGAATATAGCTGACAAACGCAGGAATGAGGTTTCCTTTGAGGTAGGTGATTGGGTCTTTGTAAAGTTAAAACCTTATCGACAGGCCTCGGTGCGACTGCAGAAGCATCACAAATTTGGGCGCCGTTTCTTTTGACCTTTTCGTATTCTCAAGCGAATTGGTGAAGTTGCTTATTAACTGGAAATACCACCAGATGCCAAGATTCACCCTGTTTTTCACGTCTCTATGTTGCGTCGTTGTATTGGCCAACATGGACAGCAGATCACTCCCTTGCAACTTTTTGATTTCGTTCCTGAAAGTAACCACCATGAATTGAACCTTGAGGACAAGGTTCTTTCCGAGGGAGGGAGTATTGTTATGAACGACACACATGACTCAGGCCCAGACTTTAGTGTTGCACAAGCAGGCCCAAGTACATTAAGGGATGAAGGGGAACACGTGAATAATAACCAACTCCTGATGCTAAGGAGAAGCGCACGCTCTAGGCATCTTCCAGTGAAGTTGCGTGATTACCAGCTCCAAGCAGGAAAATCGTGACTATAGAAGAGAGCAGAATACATGGAGAACAAAGTATAAATATGAGGTAGAATAGTAGAGTTGGCAGGCTGATGTTAGTACTGATTTTTCTTCTGTTTCTCATCCCTCTTTCAGATTCTTCTTCTCATCCCCCTTTCTCTTTATCCTTGAAAGTTTCTTTTAATATTTCCTAATTTTCTAGTAGTAGTTGAATTGCTTGTAATTTTCCATTTTATTCAAGTAATCAAAGGAGAGTGGTAGTTCTGTTGTTCCAATATGTGAATTCGGGAGAAGGTGAAAATGTGATGTATATAGATGGTGATATTGGTAATGTCCAATTGATAGTAAAGCAAACATACTGTTATGATCTTATTTTTATTTGTTGCATCTATGAATTCCGGAGAACGTGAAAATGTGATGTATTTTATGATATAATTGTGACCAATTTAAAAAAAATTAAAAATAAAATAAAAGTGTCAATACTATTATATTTATGTACACGTGCTAATCACGCAACTAATTGATCCTATTCAAACAAAAAAACATAAATGCAACGATATTGATGTACAAATGGTGATTTTATGATAGATAAATTTCTTCTTATCATGCAATTATAAAAATAACATGAGCGAGTAGTAATATCGATATAAAAATAACAATTTTAAGACGAAATATTAAATTTAGAGGAGACAGTCGACATAATTTCAATGGTCCTTTAAAAATTGGGGAAGTACAAAAGAATACGTCGTCTTGTTAAAGTTCCAACATGATTAGTATGTCCAATTCAAATTTTAAGCTCCAAATTTGCCTTCAAAGCGAGATTTACTACTTTAACTAATTTTTGTGCTATCATCAAATACAAACAGGGGTGTTCGTTGGTCGATACAGTACGATATTTATTTTGTTTCTGTATTTTTAGTATTATATTTCTTAAAATGCAATACCAATACCGTATCTAATTAAATTCAGTATGATTCGTTTCTCCTTTTGGTTTATTCGATTTGGTAACTTCGATTTATTCGATTTGAATACTAACTAGTCCACAGAGTCATAGACTGTAATATTGTAAATTAAGATTCAAAAGTGCAAAACTAAAAATATTTGTTGACAAAAAATTTGTCCAAAACTAGCAAATATCAACCGAGAGAGAGAAAATTGTACATAAAAGAATATATTTGATAATTAGAAATGTCTTATTACTTGCTTAGAGTTAATTGATGAACTAAGAGAATAAATAAAAGTAACATTTTAGCTTTTTATATTTATGTTATAAATAGTGAATTTTATCGCGCGATCATAAAAGATATCATTAGATCTATAATTTAATTTCTTCTTATACCCAAATATTGAAAGTAATCATATTTAGTGAAATCTAATTTTCTTTAATAAGATAAACTAAAAAAGTTCATGAATTCAACCGATATGATTTTGGGTAAAACTTAGGAGGCGTTTGGACATAAACAAGATTTGAAAATAAATAAAAAATAAAATTAAGTTCAAAAAATATATTTGAAAATTGAAATTATATTTTGACATGCATTTGACTTGAAAAGGGGATCTGAAAGAAAATATCTTTTACTTGAAAAAGTGATATTAACAACATTTTACAAACTTGAAACTTATCTTCAAAAATTCAATTTTATGCATAATTTAGAAATATTTGAAGAAGACTTTCGAAGAAAAGGAAAAGAATTCATATGAATAAACAGATCCTGAAATTTTCGAAAACCAAACTAAAAAGTCAAATATGACTTACATATTTAGTGAAAATAAAAGAGAAGTCAACTAACAACGAAAAGCCTAAAACAAAAGCGTTCAAATATTTCTAGTGTCAAATACAAGTTATGCTTTACAAAGTGTATATCAATTAATCAAGAAACGATTTTCTCCTAAAAATACTTAGTTCTTGTTATCATAATGTCCTTTTAAGATGCTCCACATGCATTGCTTAACTTTTTCCTGAAAGCTTCACCGGACCAATTACTCGAGTTCGCTTGCAAAAGTGATTAAAAGAGTTCCAAAAACAATCCTCATAAATTTAGCACCGATTCTGCAATTAAATTTAATCGCTGGAAGGTTTTCAGCACATTGTTGTGACTTTATTGCTCTCTTTTTTTTCACCAATCTCCGTCGTATGCGAAATTTTTAATTGGACTACAATTTTTTTCTAAAAAAGTTCATGCAAAATCCACAAAAATTAGAATTTTCCTAGAATACACTTATCATTTTAGCCTATAAATTCGAATTGTTCATTTTTAGTATATAAACAATCAAATGCTTCAATGGAAAGCCGGATGAGAGAAATGGAACTTTCAAGAGAAACAAAACTACGTTCACACGATTTCATGTAAATATATATATATATATATATATATATATATATATATATATATATATATATATATATATAATAAATGGTTGTTGCTTTAGTGAAGAACTTTTGCAATGCTTCTGATCCCCTTCTTCCTTTCTTCGTCGGTTGCTTCATCCCGTGATATTCATGAAACTTTAAACTCCTCGCGGAAGCCTGACTCTTTTTGCCACGTCTATGGGACTGGCGTTGGATCAAGAAAGAGCTATTTATATAGTATCATATGGTGTTGATACGATCAGTGTTTCAAATATATAGTTGTAATATTGATGCCATACGTGAAATTAAAAAATGACCTTGAATTACTAATGGCTTGTCACATGACCTCATTACTCGGAACAATAAACCTATTTAATTTATGCTAAATCATTCTGTAGGGTGTTTGATATGGTGTGTTTGCTTATATATTCTGTAATTAAGTGATGCATATATAAAGGTGTAACTAAAAAAATAATTAATTTTAAAACTGAAATATTTTTTGCTAATAAAACTGAAAGTTAATGCAAAGAATTTAAAGCAAAAAGGAATGGAAGAAGGGGAAAAAGAGGAAAAAGTTATGAAAATTTGAGATAAAATATAAATATGAATGGTGGCCTAAAAGACATGCCACATAAGCTTTTCAATTGCCCAACTTTATATATATATATAGATTAATAATATATGTATTATGTAATATAATATATATTTTGATACGATATGAGTACTTCAGTATTTCATTTTAAAATACAAAATACCATATATAATACCAATATTTTTAAAACTTAAATCAAATACTATACCAAATACCAAAACTTTCAATTTTGGTATTATGCACAGTCTACAAAGGCAGAAAGAGGGATATAAGCGTAATTTGACATCCCAGGTAAAACTAACTCATATGCAAGAAACTGGATTTTCATGAAAGTTAGCAAAAGGAGAGAAAATGAAATGACTAAGGTTACGTGCCTGTCACATAACTATATCACCAACCAATCACAGATAAGATCCAATGCCAGATAAACATTTCGTTTTCAGCCAATGGAAACTGCACGTGTAACGTTTAATTTTATTTTTTTCCTAAAGTAGCGTTTAACTCATCCTGGAGCAGTGGGACCTATTTCTCTCTTTTGTTAAACAATTACTAATGTTCGTACAATAAAAAAAACGAAAAATGGTAAAAAATACTTCTAAGGTATTGGAAATGGCTCACAAATGTCCTTCGATAACCTTTTGGTCTAAAAATACCCTTAACGTTTATTTTTTAGCTCACATAAACCCTTGAAACTAACCGAACATGGATGGTAAATTTTGGCACTTTAAAATATTCACGTGGCGTATTTTAAACTTGCCACGTGTATTTATTATAAACAAAATTAAAATCCATCCATTTTCTTGTAACCCCACCCACCTAAGTTCTTATTAGGGGTGTTCATAAAACCTGAAAAATCGAACCAAATCGACCAAAAAAGACGATACATTTTAGGTTTGGTTTGATTTTGATTTTGAATTTTAAAAACCGATCAAATCTGGTTTGATTTTGGGTTCAATCAAAAAATAATCGAAAAAACCCGAATCAAACCGACTATAAAAGTAGCTATTTAAATTTATTATTACACCTATATATATATGCATATTTTTTATATAAAGTTTCTAAAATTTTATGGTATATATATTAGTTATTTATATTTTTAGTCTAGTTCTTTGCTATTTAATAATCTAATTCTTTGCCTTTACATCTTAGTTTGATTGGTAATTTTCTTTCGCTAAGTATAAAAAAAATTATTTCATGCTAAAAATAAATCGATTTTAATTAAGTACTTAAATTATTCATCACTATTTTATTTAATTATCATCAATATATCTTGGTAAATGATAAATTTTTCAAAGAGCAGTTGATTTGATAGTGTTATGTTGAAAATGTAGTCGTCGGAATATGCGTTTGATAGTGTATCTCCCATATTTAAGAAAAAAATCGATAAATAACCGGAAAAAATCAAAAAAACCGACAAGAAGAGAATCGATAAAAAACCGACTTAATTGGTTTGGATTGGTTCCAATATTTGAAAAACCGACTTACTTGATTTAGTTTCTTTTTTGGGAAAAATCGACCCATAAATACCCCTAGTTCCTATCATCCACCGGTTTTGTTAAACTTGGATTCTTTTTTATCATCTAAAATACTCTTACAATATTCTTGCCAGCCCAAAGACAAATAAGAATTTTTTTATCCTTTAAGTAAATTCTTAATTTTTTTCTCTTCGGACAAAAACCTTCATTTCTTCAAACATTAGTTCTCTCCCCATTATCGATGTCTTCCACCATAAAAAATCTAATATTGATTTGATTGGAGATATCGACATGCAGAATAAATGGCACGTGAAGAGATCACACACAGGAGATAAACACAATCACTGATTTGAGGAGATATCTCCTGATCGAAAAGGTTGAAAATTAATAGGGAGATGGACTTCTTATTCATGAAGGACAGAATCAAGATAGAGGAGGATCTAGGAAGTTGAGATCAACAAGAACTCTTCCATCAAGGAAGAGTTGCATCAGAATTCTATTACATCGTCTCAACTACTGATCCTATATATTGTCAAGTGTTCATTCTGAACAAGTGCGCACAAACACAGAAGTGAATCAAGAATTGAGAGCAAAATTACCAAAGCAATTTTGCAAGCAGTTCGTGTGAGAATTCCTGTGCGACTCAAAAGCTACTTGAACCAGCTAGAAGAACCAGTTCCATCTGCTATCTTTTAGTCCAGTTGTTTGTAGTAAGTGATTACAAATTGTATTTATCAGCTTTATCTAGAAGCAATTGTAATAGGTACTGAGTATTCAAGTTAGAGTTAACTTGGAGCTTGTCGCAATTAGCTAGAGGCTAGTTTGCCACAAGGGGATTAGAGTTAGTCCTTAGGTTTACAAAAGAGTTTATTTTGCAAATGTTGTTTGGCTCATTGTCTTAGTGAAGAGTTTGGGAAAATCCTACTGGGAAGTAGGTCGTGGTTTTTTCAAATTTTGAGCCAAGTGTTTTCCACGTAAAATCGATGTGTTCTTTTATTTCTGTAATTATTATTCCGCAAACTGTAAGAGTTGGAACACATAGAAGAACCTGGTCCTTCTATAACTACTGCACGCGAAAATTGGACACCACACAAATCACCCCCCCTCTTGTGTGGTATTGTTGTTTAGAACATCAATTGGTATCAAAGCAGGTTATCCTTGAAGAGGCTAACACCTTAGGAAAAGATCAAAATGAGTGCACCACCTGTGAACTGGGAAGGACAAGCAACTGCTAGGCCCCACTCTTCAACGGCCTATACTACTCCTAGTGGAAGAATAGGATGAAGGATCACTTAATTGGGGAAGACTATGAACTATGGGACATAGTCACTGATGGTCCTTTGGCTACCATGAAAAAAACTGCTGAAGGAGTAGACGTGCCAAAGACAAGAGCTGATTGCACTGTTGAAGACTTAAGAAAATGGGAGAAAAATGCTAAGGCCAAGAAGTGGCTAGTGTGTGGACTTGGTCCAGATGCGTATAGTAGAATTCAAAGTTGCACCACTGCCAAGGAAATTTGGGATACACTGCAAGTGGCTCATGAAGGAACACCTCAAGTGAAAAGGTCAAGAGGAACTCTACTATATTCTCAATATGAAAATTTCACTATGAAGGAAGGAGAAACCATCCAAGATATGTATACAAGGTTCACTACACTGACCAATGAACTCAAATCTCTTGGAAGGGTGATTCTTGAAGAAGACAGGGTTGAGAAAATTTTGACAAGGGTTTTGCCCATCTCTTGGGAAAGCAAGATCACTGCTATTCAGGAATCCAAGAACATGGAAACCCTCAGGTTGGATGAGCTAATTGGAAATCTCACTGCTTACGAACTTAGAAGGCAGACAATGAAAATGGATGCTCCCAAGAAGGAAAAGTCTAGCATTGAGAATTACTGAGGGAGCAGATCTGGAGGAATATGAGATGGCTATGATTACCAAGGAATTCAGAAACTATCTCATTAGAAAAAAGGTCATCTCAAGAGGTGGAAACTACAACAAGGAAAAGGCTCCAAAAAAGCCCACTAACGAGGGATGCTATAAATGTGGAAACTGACCATCACATCAAGAACTGTCCTCAGTGGGAAGTTGAATGGAAAAGGGAAAGATCTGAATGAAGGAAACAGAAGAAGGAACTGGTTCATCCCAAGAAAAACACAACAAAAGCTATGGTTGCAGCTTGGGGAGAAAGCTCAGATGAAGAATCAGAAAATGAAGATGGAGATGAACAAGCGCTTATGGAAATTGGTGAATCAGATGAGGAATCATGTGAAGAACCAGAAGTAAGTATATACCATCTCAAAAACAAGATTAAGTTCCTATCTAAAGAAAAACTCTCAGAATTACTACTCGACTTCATGGACGATTTTGAAGAAATAAATAAAGAAAAGGAAAACTATCTAAGGAGTGTGTAATGTTAAAGGAAAAGTGTAAGAACCTGGAACTCAGAGTAAGTGAATTTGTAAATGAAAACACTACCTTGAAGAACCAGGTTCATCCACTTGAAACAAAGGTCATAGAGTTAAAATCTGAAAATTTAAAACTGAAACTAGGAACTAGCAAGAAGACAGCTGACAACTCTCAACTCATGTTAGAAGAAAATGTAGGTAAACTAAAGGATAAGTTGTACAATAAAGATGAACAAATAAGAATACTAAAAGAGGAACTTGGAAAGGTCAAACATGAATTAGATCGAACATGCAAATGGAATAAATCTTTTGATGCCTTGACATGGCTTCAAGAAAATCACAGTAGCAACAGAAGAGGACTTGGCTTTGGGAGTCAACTACCCAAATGGGATCCCAAAAGTAAGTACCTCACTCTTTCTGAGAACAGAATATGCACCCACTGTGGTAGGACTGGTCACTACAAGAATGAATGTAATGCAAAAGAGCAAACCAGTCGGAAGAATGAAAGTTTTGTTCGAAAGAAAAAGTGGTTGCCAAATTGGGCCATAAAAAGCTTAATTCATCCTTTTTCCCATGATTTCCTTCTGTAGGTTCAAGTGATAGGAAGCAGTCAAATATGGTACTTGAACAATGGCTGCTCAAAACACATGACAGGGAACAAGGAACAGTTCCTTTCACTTGAAAAACTCAAAGGAGGAAATGTCTCCTTTGAAAATGGGAAGAAAGGTGAAATTATTGGGGTTGGAAAGGAATAGGAAGATGAGGAAATTGGGATGGTCAGAAACATCAATCAAACTAAAGAAACTATGGAAGAAGGAACGGGTAATGGAACATGTCCATCTACCCTGAGCAACATGACAGGGGGAACTCAACTGCAAACCTCATTGGAACCTGTCCATGATCCTGTTCCAAAACAACATGGCACTACAGGATCATCAAGTGGTGAAAAATTGGTTTTAAAACCACACAGATATCAGAGCTCTCATCCCATTGAGAATATCATAACAAACTTAACATCTGGAATCAAAATCAGATCCTCTATGAAAAATCTGTGTGCTTTTGATGCCTTCCTATCCTTAATCGAACCCAAAAATGTTGCTGAAGCCTTACAGGATGTAGACTGGGTGAATGCCATGCAATAAGAACTCAATCAATTTGAAAGAAGTCAAGTTTGGCATCTGGTACCCAGACCACTAGATAGATCAGTGATTGGCACAAAGTGGGTCTTCAGAAACAAACTTGATGAAGATGGAACAATTACAAGAAACAAGGCTAGATTGGTGGTCCAAGGATACAGTCAAGAAGAGGGTATAGACTATGATGAAACTTTTGCTCTTGTGGCAAGGTTGGAGGCTATCAGACTCCTCATAGCATTTGCTGCCTACATGGAATTCACCCTCCACCAAATGGATGTCAGTGCTTTTCTGAATGGCTACCTAAAAGAAGAAGTATTTGTCAAGTAGCCTCCGGGATTTGAAAGCAAGGAGACTCCTGACCATGTGTACAAACTTGACAAGGCCTTGTACGGACTCAAGCAAGCACCAAGAGCATGGTACAAATGGCTATCTAAATTCCTGCTAGAACATGACTACAAAAGAGGTAAAGTTGACAACACCTTGTTCTTGAAGGAGAAAGGTAAGGACCTCTTGGTAGTACAAATATATGTAGATGACATAATATTTGGGGCAACTTCTGAAAAATTAAGTAAGGAATTTGCTAAACTAATGGGGAGTGAATTTGAGATGAGCATGATGGGTGAGCTTAATTTCTTTTTGGGATTACAAATTAAACAAAACTCAAATGGAACTATGATCCATCAACAAAAATATGTGAAAGAGTTGCTCAAAAGATTCAAAATGGAAGACTCAAAAGAAATTGATACTCCAATTGCAACAGCCACAAAATTATATGTAGATAAACCTGGTTCATCTGTTGATCAAAAGTTGTATAGAGGGATGATTGGGTCTTTATTATACCTTACTTCTAGCAGACCTGACATTGTTTTCAGCGCAGGGCTTTGTGCAAGATTTCAGGCTAATCCCAAGGAGTCCCATCTCACTGCAGTGAAGAGAATCCTGAGATATCTAAAAGGCACCACTGACCTATGTCTTTGGTACCCTAAAGGTAGTAATTTCGATCTTGTGGGATATGCTGATGCTGACTATGCATGTTTCTTGGTAGATAGAAAAAGCGCTTCAGGGATGGCACACTTCTTGGGCTCATGCCTTGTGTCTTGGGTCACTAAGAAACAAAATTCAATAGCTCTATCTACTGCTGAGGCTGAGTACGTGGCAACAACCTCATGTTGTGCTCAATTACTATGGATTAAGCAACAACTGATGGATTTTGGTATTGAGGTTGGATGCATTCCTATCTTCTGTGATAATTCTAGTGCTATTAGTATGACAAAGAACCCAGTTCATCATAAAAGAACTAAGCACATAGATGTTAGACACCATTTCCTAAAAGACAACTATGAGAAGGGAATGATCTCAATTGAATTCTGTGCTACTGACAAACAAATTGCTGACATCTTTACTAAAGAACTAAGTAGGGAGAATTTTGAGAGAAACAGGTTAAAATTAGGTATGATTAAGATCACCTAATTGAACCACTTCAAAACAAAAATGAAAAAAAAGGATTTTTTTGGCTAGGATTTCTGAAATGTGTAAATAATCAGAATAATCATTGCTCAGTTTCATGTCTTAAATGCCATACTCTTCTGCCATGTGCTAATATGACTCTTTGGTTGCTAATGATGTTTTTCTATTCTTGTAAATTGAGGTCAAATCAAGAGACTCTAACACGATGAACCTGGTTCATTGTTGCTGGTTCATCTGGCTGAAAAGGTACGTGCTCATCACTATACACATATTGAAATAACTATAGTTACTCATGAGCAGAACTCTATCCATAATAAGTCTATTTCAAAATCTCAGTACTTATCCCAAAATGAACCCGTTCCAAAGAGTCCAATCAAACTTAATTAGCCTAGATTATAGGGAAGTCATAACAGTCACTTATCACCTGACAGTCCTGAGCCGATTAGACTCCCACTTGACCAAGAATAACACCCGTTGTACATTTATTAACCAAGCCTTTAAAAACCTCATCATTACCTCTCTATTTCTTCACTCTCTTCTCTTCCAAAAGGCATAACCATCGAAACAAGTCCAACCTTCTGTATAAACACCTTGATCGAAATCTTCAAATCTCCAAAAATATCCATAACCATGTCTTCCACACCACCTCATGTTATGTCCTCTTCAACTACTCCATAATACAGTATCACACTTGAAGAAACTGCTTCGAACTCCCCCACTCCATTTCAATCAAATTCTTCCACCCGATCTCAATCATACTCTTCCACTCCTCAAAACAACCTTGCTCCATCACTCACTCTGTCCCCTCCAATCGCTCATGTTATCCCACCAAGCCCTACTCCAGAACCCAGGAGAAGGCGTGTGAAAATGTTGGCCAGGAAGACTGTGGCCTCTGGCTCTCTTGCTCGAAAATTAAATGCCAAGCTTCAGGCGAGCCAGGCCCAAGAATCTAAAAACTCCAGCGACTCTTTCAAGTCTACAAATGAGGGGGAAACAACTGGTTCTCCTGACCCTGAACAGGTAACATCTGAAATTAGGTCTGATCCTGTCATTGCTGAAAATAGGTTTGTGTTAATTGGGTCTGTAGTAGATGTGGAGATTCCTGATAGGAGAAGAAGAGGCGGTAAAAACAACAGTGGGAAAGAAATTGGGAGAGAGGGAGAAAGAAGTTCAGTAAGGGGAACAGGGGAAAAATGTGCTACACTGGCAATCTGTGGTCCTGCCCCAGTGGTTTCTGAGGAAGGTGTCAAGGATTTAGGGGGAAGCAATTCTAGAGAGGCTGCAGAAGGGCTGGAAAATTTACAGCATGCAAGTGATGAACCTGGTTCATCCATTGAGGAAACTTTGGAAGAATTGATGGGAAAACTAGGGGAGAGTTACAAACCCAAAAAGAAGAGAACCCCCAAGGCCAAGAAAGCTGATCCTCCAGTGGAAAGCAAGAAAAGAAAAGCCACTTCCTCTGCTGATGCTTCGATTCCTAGAGGTCGCACTACAAGGAGTGCAATTAGGCAAAATGAAGAGGAATTGCAGAAAGCTCTGATGGAGAGTAAGAGAAAGAAAATTGTTAAGGGAAAGACAAAAGTGTTTGAGTCTGTAGAGGCTGTAGATGTAGAGGAGATGGACCGGGTCCATCAAGAGGAACAAGTTGCAGAGGTTGAGCTTGAGACACCCAAACCAAAGAAGGCAAAAGCTTCTTCCAAAAAGTCAGCTGCTGTGTCTGCTACACCCTCGACTGTTGCTAAGCGGCTTAGGTCCACATCAAAGAAGATTCAGTTTGATGAAGAAAATGAGTAGAGTGGTGAAGAAGCAGAAGAATCTGGTGGGAGATAGACAAATTGACAAAGTATGGAAAGCGTACAATTCTGAAAGGGAAGCTGTTAAGGGATCTTGAATAATCAGGCATGATCTATCTTGTGGATACTCTAGATGTACATGGCTGGAAGGTATTGGTCCTTTATCTTGATGGCATGCTATCCAGAAATGAAATTGTGGAGTTTATGGCGAATGCGGAGGTCAAGGATGGAACGGTTTCCACTAAGGTAAAGGGGGTTGATATCTCCTTTGATGCCAAGGAGCTGGGCGAGATACTTGGGATTCCCTCTGAGCGATACGATGACTACACCAGGCAGAGGTGGCCAAGCTTGGATGGACTCCCTTCAGCCCTCCAAATCACTAGGAGGTTCAGTGACAATGAGCAAGATATGGAACCAAGGGATGTGTTCAAAAGCGAGATGAAGCCGCAACACAAACTGATCTTTGAGTTTGTCCACAAGTACATACTGCCCAGGCAAGAGAAAAAGCATATTGCAAAATACATGGATCTCACTCTCATGGAATGCCTGGAAAGTGGACGGCAGATTAACTGGCCCTCTTTCATCATTCAATTACTGGACAGGGTGGTGAATTGCTCCAAGCTACATGCCATACCATATGGGTTCATCCTTACTACCGTGCTTGCTCACTTCAAAGTGCCTGTGAAAAAGGCTGAAATGGCTACTGTCAAGGATCATTTTTGGAAGAACACGCTTCTGAATTGCGACTATGCTGTGAATGTTCATGAGGATGAACTTGGTTCATCAAGGAAAATTCCCGTGAACAACAAGGTCAGGGCGCTTGTGCATGAAGGCGGGGTTAAGGATGCTGAGATCCTTCGATTGAAGACCCGCCTTACAGAGGTTGAAGCTGAGCGGGATGTGCTCAAAGCTGAACTAGCTAATGAAAAAGAAAAGAATGAGGGGATTCTTCAACAGATTCTCTCTCTTCTTCAAGCAAAGAACCCAACCTCCACCCCTTCCCATCCTTAGGGTCCAGTGCCGTCCCTAAACCCTCTGTGACCCAGTTTGGGATTTGTTTTGTCTGTTTTTTTGCTCATGGATGTGACTGTCTTTATTTCTTTTTGTGTTGGTGCATGAACTATTATCAAATCAATGAATTATGTTGTTTCCTCTCTTGCTTTTGTCTCACTTTCGTTAATATCCTGCATTCTTGGTTTTACTTTTGATGATTAACACATGTTTGCATCTTCAGTTGCCTAAATGGCCATGAGTAATTATTATCCATCTGGTAATTCTAACACTTTGCAACTTTTCGATGATGCCAAAAGGGGGAAGATGTGCTATATGCTATATATCTATTGTGATATTTATAACCTAATGAACCTGGTTCTTAATGAAAAATGCTTAATGCTATATAAAGTGTCAATGTTGGATTAAAGTGATTACAGGTTTAAGCACAGAATTTTTCATCATCAAAAAGGGGGAATTTGTTGGATAAAGAAGATGCATGGTTTTGAAGATTGACAAATGAACTCAGAGTTGAACTAGGTCCATCATTGGAGACATCGACATGCAGAATAAATGGCACATGAGAAGATCACACACAGGAGATAAACACAATCACTGACTTGAGGAGATATCTCCTGATAAAAAATGTTACAAATTAATAGGGAGATGGACTTCTTGTTCATGAAGGAAAAAATCAAGATAGAGGAGGATCTAGGAAGTTGAGATCAACAAGAACTCTTCCACCAAGGAAGAGTTGCATCAGAATTCTACTACATCGTCTCAACTACTGATCCTATATATTGTCAAGTGTTCATTCTGAACAAGTGCGCACAAACACAGAAGTGAATCAAGAATTGAGAGCAAAATTACCAAAGCAATTTTGCAAGCAGTTCGTGTGAGAACTCCTGTGCGACTCAAAAGATACTTGAACCAGCTAGAAGAACCAGTTCCATCTGCTATCTTTTAGTCTAGTTGTTTGTAGTAAGTGATTACAAATTGTATCTATCAGCTTTATCTAGAAGCAATTGTAATAGGTACTGAGCATTCAAGTTAGAGTTAACTTGGAGCTTGTTGCAATTAGCTAGAGTGTCACGACCAAAATCTCGATTCTGGTCGCGATGGCGCCCAACGACGAGGTTAGGCCAGCCAATATAGAAACACTAAGTGTTACCATTCTCCGTTACGCAAATTTCATCTTTTAACCAATTTTAAACATATATAAACATGCTAATGGCGGTGATGTGAAATAAAACTACAAGTGCGGAAAATCAACCAATAGGCATGTCGCATATCATATGTATAGCCAACAACCCAAAATATACACCACGTGTGTGCCAGGAACTAGTGTCACGGGTGCCACGAGCAACTACTGAATATACAATGACTACATTATATACAAGGTCTCAGTCTGAACAAAATGGACAGAGAATATAACAAAAGAACTCCAGGGTGCTGCTAGGAAGTCGCTGGGAAAGCAACTCACCGTGAAGTATGACCACGCTATCAATATCTAGCACCGGCCTAATAATCAGACGTACCAGCCTCCGGACCTGTACAGAAAGAAAAGAAAGTGCAGCATGAGTACATATTAAATAAATATGTATCTAGTGAGTATCCCGCCTAAACTCGAAGAAGTAGTGACGAGAGGTCGACTCGATACTCACTAAGGTCCAACAGTAATAACATATGATAGAATATAATGAAATACAGTAGGCATGTCAGGAAAATAAGCAACAAGTATATATATATATCAAAATCAGAAATCCAAACAATTGCTGAACTAAACAATAAAGCACTTTCAAGGGTAA
>MDKH01240279.1:0-25514 GCA_005239495.1 Nicotiana undulata
CTCTCTCAATTCTCTCTTGATATTATTGATTATTGCTCTTAAATTCTCAATTACTCATTATTTTATGTTTCATCAAATATTTAGTTTAGCCATTACAAAATTATTATTATTATCAAGTATTCTAAATTTCTAATTCAAGTGAAATGTGGTATCAAGTATCAAGTTATCAATTGAAGTCTGAGTTTCTATATCAAAATTAGTGCGGCATTCGGAATCCCGGTACACTCATTTCATCTCTTTCTCTTCTTTGGTGTACATTTATTTTATTATTTAGAATTATTATTTTAATTTTTTAATTTAAATTACATAATGGATTTACTTATAGCGGCCAAAAAAGCTTGCACTAGTAGAGGTGGTAGTAAAAAATAATTCAAAAGATCAAGAGGCGGTGTTGGTTCTTCTAGTAGCTTTACACATGTTTTTGAAAGTTCACTCGAAAATTTAAATGTAGATTATGAGCAACTTCAAGAAAATTATGGTATAGATGATGATTTAGATGATATTCAATAACCCGATAATCTTGAAACACCACCTACACCTGGTAATGCTAGTCAAACACAAAATATTAGGAGTAGAACAAGTAAGCCTCCCCTTCCTATTAAGAAGAATCGAATATTAAGAGTAAATGTTGGAATTTTTTTGATAGACTAGAAAATGAGAAAAATTATGTAAAATGTAGAATATGTAAGGAAGTTTATAAACATGAGCCCGGTAAGAATTGGGGAAGGGGTCAACTTCGTAGGCACATGGAAGATGAGCACCCTCTTGATTGGAGAGTAGTCGAGGAAGGTGGGAAACAAAAACTTAATCCGAGCACTAGGGAGTCAATGGGTAAATACGATATTAAAAAAGATCGGGAAGAATTAGCTACAATTATTGTTTTAGGTTGTTTAACTTTTAATTTTGCTTCTTCACCATATCTTGTTACTTATATTCAAAGAATTTATAACCCTATGTTTAAAGGTATTCCTATAAGTACTTGTAGATATGATATCTTTAGGCTTTATGGACAATATCAGACATATATGCGTTATTTGTTCGCCAAACTTACTTGTAGAGTTTCTCTTACTTCTGATATTGGTCGTGCTGTAAATGAAAATGATTATTTGACTGTTACATGCCATTGGATAGATGATAATTTTTATATGCAAAAACGTATTATTGATTTTAAATATGATGAAAATCAAAGTCATACTGGTGCATTTATAAGTAATAATATCCATGAAGTTGCTATAATTTACAATATTGCAGAAATTTTTTTGTGTATGTCATTTGATAATGCTTCTAACAGCAATGCTGCTATTACAATACTAAAATTACATCTACACCCACTACTTCCTGAAATATTTCATGTTAGATGTGCATGTCATATTTATAACTTGATTGTGAAGAGTGGCCTTGAATTATTTAGGGATGAAATCACTTTAGTTAGGAGAGTTGTTGGTGTAATTTAAGGAAATAATAGAAGTGCTAGAATAAATGCATTTAAGGAAAAATGTGTACAATATGGACTAAAACCAAGACTCGTGCCTGAAGAAGTAGTTACTAGGTGGAATTATACTTATTTATTCATAAGATGTTGTTATAAATATAGAATGCATATAACTGAAGTTGCTAGTTCTCATTGTACCGATCATAGCCGTTTGTTAACATCTAAAACTTGGGATGTCATTGAAGATGTTGTACAATTTTTACAAAAATTTTATGTGGCTACACTTGAGTTTTCTGGAGCTTATTATCCTACTATTGTAAATGGTTTAGTTCATATTGCTGAAATTTCTCTTTACTACATAATTTGAAGAAGAAAGAAGGATATACTTATGTTGTTGAATCTATGCTAGATAAGTTTAAAAACTATTTCTACCCAATTCCCCATATTTACCTAATTGGTGCTATTTTAAACCCCACTCTCAAAATGATAAAGTGTCGCCAATTAATCAGTGATTTATATACTTATATGGATATTGGACCAACTGAAACTCCTGATATTGACACTTCTATTTATGATCTACACAAAATTTTACAAAACTTTGAATAATTATTATGCTAATATTGTTGATGCTTTTTCGGTTGTAGATGCAAATATTCCTTCAAGTAATACTTCAACATCTGGAACAACTTCGGATGATGATGATGGTGTTCAACATTATTTGACTTGGTCTACACTAGGAGAGCATCAACAAACCAGTAGTCGGAATATTGATGAACTCCAATTCTACTTGCAAAAGTCACCGGAGCCCCTCACAAAGGATTTTCTACCGCTGAGGTTGTGGAGGAGCAACTAAAATCAATTTTCTGTTCTTTCGGCCATGGCTCGAGACGTGCTAAATGTGCATATTTCAACAGTCACATCAGAGAGCACATTTAGCCAAGCAAGGCAGCAGCTAGAAGATACCCGTCATTCATTGGGTAGCAACGCTTTGAAAGTTCTAGTGTGCTTCAGAGATTGGATAAGCTCAGAACGGCGAAATCAAGGGCGTGACGGGGTAGATGAAGCGGAGGACCAAGAAATTGGAGATATAATGATTTATGGTACTAATTATTCAACCAATACCGGAAACCAAAAACTTCATGTTGACATGGAAGAACTTACAAAAATGATGCAAAACATGTGATGTACTATTTTTTTTTATTTTATAATTGTTGTAAACTTTTAATTTGCAAGTTCAAAAATTAAAAAAACAAAAAAAACTTGCAAATTAATTTGAAGTATTATATATTATTCAATAATATCAAAGTTTCTTACATATTGTGATTGACTATTAGTCTTATTAAATATTTTTTTTTAACCACTTACTTTCAATTTTCAAATTTAAATCTTTAAACTTCTTAAACTTTAAACTTTAAACTTCAAAGTTTAATTCTTAGCTTTAATTATAAGCCTTAAAAGTTTGCAAACACTTAACTATCAATAACATTGAATACGAAAAATATAATTTAATTAAAAAAAAATTAGCCCGACCCGCTCGAGCCCGTTAAGCCCGAACCCGTACGGGCCATATAGAACCCGAAAATTTCCAACCCGCCACCAGCCCGTTAACAGACCGATCCGTTACCTAACGGGCTGACATTTTTTGTGTCCGGTCCGTTCCAGCCCGCCTGTTAAACACCTTTAATTAAAATTGACCTTTAACCGACCCATGAACCACGAAATCCTAATTGAACCAACCCATTAATTTAAGCCGGACTATAATATTTTGACCAAGTGAATTTGATCGGACTTGATCCGGTAGCTGGCCCACAAGTCAACCGGCCTGGACCAGCTCACATATATATATTTAGACAAGTGGTAAAAAGTTGAAACCAAACATTGAATAAAGAATATAATACTTGACACTATGAGGCGTCTTGTCGAAATAGTCAAATTTCATATGTTTCTCAAGTTTTAATGTTAATAAAGCATGATTTTTCGTTCAATTTTATTCTAACTGGCTTCAAGAACTGATTTTTATGGCTATAATTTCATCTACTCTTTTAATTTCTACCTTGATTATGAGTAGGTAGACCCATTAGCTAGGGTTGTAACCCAACCCTAGTGTGGGTATTTAATGAGTCTTTAATTTTAGGACTTACTTGTTATTGGGTTAGTGATATTTAGGTTGTTTCATGTTTTATCTATTGAATTAGTGGTTGTAAACACTGATTCATGCCTTTTTGACTAGGGTTGTTCTTGAGGAAAATGACCCAAGTCTAGGTAAAATAAGCTAACAAGGAATTGAGGTGAATTCAAGAGATTCCCAAATTAAAAGGTAAATTCTAGAGATAGTAATACCCGACTTGAGCCAATTTCACTTGCACTGTTGAAATACCCAATTAGGCTTGAGAAACCAATTCGAGCAAAGTCACCCAAACTACCGAGATGTATAGGGTGAATAATTGAGTGTGAGGTTATATCACGATCCCGTATACAACAAATTTGTCCTAATTACTAGATCCCGGTAGATACTCGTCTAGGTGTAAGTCGCTTCCCTAGTGCCTTTTATAAATTGAGAAAACCCTTACAAAAATATTATACTTAGCTCAACCATAGTAATAGTTAGTAATACAACTAATGTACTATCAAACCAACTTATGACTAGGAGTGCAATTAAAAGCAAGATACATAACTAAGTCAGATAAGAACCCAACTCCAATATTCCAACTCCCTGTGAATTTCGATCCGGATCCTATCGGGTAAAAGCTACATCGATCCCGCCTTGCAATTTTATAGTGGTGTAGGTAGGAGCCGATCAACAAGCACCCGAATCGAGAATGCCATCCGTCGGATGCACAGGAACCGAAATGGCAGAGGCATGGGAAATGATGTGGCACGTTGGGAATACGTGTAATGATGATACTTCAACAGTGATGTCACCCTAAGCTGACGTCACTATGAGTTGTGGTTCTTGAAGCGCCACATTGCCACCTCGTGCAAGCTCTTTTCCGTTCAATCTCCTCCATCTGAATTACCCAAGCACGACCGACGAAGTCCGCTCAACAAGTTCAACCAAAGAACGAACTCAATAAGCGGAGGGACTAATTGTATGGGTCAAAATCAGATTGAGGATCATGTCGTGCAGAAAAGGATGATGAGAGCAACTCGCAAACCATTATGAGTGGCGTGGTCGTGGTCGACCAGTAATCGCATGAATCGAACAGCTTATCGACCAGTCGAGTAGTAGAACTAAAAGTAAAAACTAGTTTTGTATTGGGATCTTCAGATGGAATGTTCTACCGAATATTTTCTCTGTTTGTACTTTTAGGGTTCTTTGGGAATATCCCATATAAATAGAAAGAAAGAAGGGGAAAAGACATGTAATATTCCATATAATAAGAACACGGGTAAAAGGATAAGCTCTCAGAGAAAATATAAAGAACTACTTTTGTGGATTATCCATCGTCATTTCCATCAGATCCAAGAAAGTGCATAGTATTCTCTTACACTCTTGTCATTCATCATTGTCAGAGGAAGGAATCCTTTACCCACTTCAACATTGGGTGAATCTTCCCCTCTATTTATATTTATTGCCATTTAATGTTATTTAACTTGATCTTCTTATGTATTATTACATCGAGTCACATTTATTGCGAACATTGTCATTCAACTATATTACCGTTCGTGTTATCCATCTCATATCTAGAATTATTAACTTTAACTAGGATTGACCTGTCTTAATAAACCATTAATTATTTTAACTAAGGATTATAATTTTTTGGTCAAATAATTAGTTTTAACTTTTCTTAATTAAATTGGTTCGGCCCATCAGGGCCCGAGTTAAGAGATTACGGATCACGGGTTCGGGTCTGGTCAACATATTTTAATTAATGAATCAAATCCGGACCAGTCCTTTAAGAAAGTGAACCGGACCAGCCCGATTAATAACCCATATGTCAAAAGTCAACGAGTTCGGGTCGGATCGACCCATTTAACATGTTTAGTCATAACCACAAAGCGAAATATTTACTGCTAAAAGAACCGCGCTGTGTGGATATTATTAAACTAGTAAGACAAAACTCTTTACTACACAAGATAACGACCCCCTTTAATTTCTTCTTTTCCTCTATCCACGTTTATCATTTCTAATTTTCTGGTTGTTGTCCTTAGAATATAACACAAATGTAGGACAAAAGTAGGTTTTGGTTTTAATCAGACGATAATGACCTTTAAAAATGAATCTTGAATTTCATTTTCATAGATGAACATGCACCACCAAATAAAGCATCCGAATTTCGCATGCATAGTGTTTATAGTTGTTTTTTTCTTTTTTCACACTTAATGTTCGATATCTATTTTGGAGCCCGATTGATCACGATTCGCGCCAAAAAATCTCGTTTTAGGAAAAATGCTCTCTCAGTCTCTCTACCGAGGCAATTTCATACTTACAGTTAGAATGCGAGCGATTTCATACTTGTAGCTCGAACGTAAAACCTCTTGTTGGAGAAAGGTGATTTCATACTTACAACTCGAATTCAAGATCTCTGATGGGAGAAGTACTCACAACATATACCACCGGGGGTGGAGCTAGAACGCAACCGACGGGTACGGCCGAATCCAGCAGTTTTTATCCAAGTTATGTATTTGTTTTAAGAAATTTATCGTATATATACAATTTATTAATTTAGAACTCAGTAATTAAACAGATTAAATTCTCAAACTCATAAACTTCAAATCCTGACTCCGTTTCTGTATACCACAATATATTTTTGATTAAAAATTGGGGGGCCCCTCGTTCACAGGTACTGGTATCCAGTAGACTAAAAACAGTACAAGGTGAGAGAGTCCACGACATAATAAGTCTGTCCAATAAGAGATAAATGTAATCAAGTATTTGTATAAAAGCAACCATATGAACAAGGTCCTACAGTCCCATATGTCGCTTTCCTACTCGTTTAAGGGTCCATCTCTACCATGTCAGTACAAGCATCCTATGAAGTAGTACTAATATTTTGCTGAACTCACTATTGGTAAATAGTAGTTGTGACTAGGGTTGTGCATAATTTTGGTATTCGATATTCGATATTTTGGTATACGATATAGTATTTGGTTTAAGTTTTAACAAAATAGGTATTTGGTATGGTATTTTAAATGAAATACCGGAATACCGATGTCGTACCGAAACATATATTATATTACACAATACATATATTATTAATTATAACATAAATATAAAAAATTTAAAATTATATTTTCTTTTATTCTCTAAGTTCATCAATTAACTCTAAGCGAGTAACAAGACATTTCTAATGATCAACTTTCTCTCTGGGTTGATATTTGCTGGTTTTGGACAAAATTTTTGACAACAAACATTTTCAGTTTTGTACTTTTGAGTACTCTGATTAAGAATATTACAGTCTATGATTCTATGCACAAGTTAATATTCAAACGGAATAAACCGAAGTTACAGAACCGAATAAACCGAAATCGAAAAGAGAAAAATCGAACCATACCGAATTTAATTAGGTACGGTATTGGTATAGCATTTTAAGAAACCGAATACCAAAAATACTGAACCGAAATGTCTAAATATCGTACCGTACCGTACCGACCGACGTAAACCCTAGGTCAAAGGTTGACGGATAGTCGCGAACACCGCTACTAGTACTATTTTATATTTTTTTTATTCCTGGTTCGTCATTATTATTACATGTTAGTGTCATTCGCTTCCTCTCTCCTATTACATTGTTGTTGCAATTGTTTGGTGCTTTATTTTCACTGTTCCTTGAGCCAAGAGTCTACTGCAAACAACCTTTCTACCTTCATAAGATAGGGATAAGGTCTGCATACACATTACCCTCCCAAACTTCACTGATAGGATTGCACTAGACTTGTTATTGTTGTTGCAGTACTAAAGTGGTAAATTGCTCATTACTAAAGGATTTTAGTGTTCGAATCGACATATCTTGTTAGGGCGGAAGAACCTCAGTTATTCCATCATCAGAGGCCGATCCAAGGTTTAAACTTAATGGAATCAACTTAAAGTTCTTCATATATTGAACTCATTATACTTTTAATATTAGGTGTTCAGATTTAATATTTGTTGAAATTTTAATTTTTACATTATATATCAATATTCTAGTGGTCTAAAGAACAAAAATCTGTTGAGCAATGGAATCTTCCTTGTTGTTGCTTTTCCTTTTTTCTCCTCATCCATTCCTTGTTCTTGCTAACTATAAAAGGGCAGTCGTGTGCACTAAGCTCCCGTTATATGCGGGGTTTGGGGAAGGACCGGATCACAAGGGTTTATTATACGTATCCTTACCTTGCATTTCTGTAAGATGCTGTTTTCACAGCTTGAACCCATGATTTCCTGGTCACATGACATCAACTTTACCTGTTACATATTATTGCTAACTATATATTGTTCTTGCTAACTATATATGTGACAAATTGACTTTGGATAAAATAGCATAAGCTATGTGAAAGGGCATGGCCTTTTACAAGTAAAGATAGTGACAACAATTGGGTATATTTGGAGAGACTATGGATATGGAATATTGTTGATATACATATATAGGGAATGACGAGCCAGAATTTTTTTTAAGGGGAGTTAAAATATAAATTACAAAAGATCCTTTGCTTTGGAGTAATCTAATCTATATATCAAGATCCAAGCAAACAATCAAAGAAAAAGATAAAAAATTTAGAAGATTAATGTAGCATATTTCTATCCACATTATACTAAGTAATATATTATTATCATTACTTAAAGTTATCTACTAATAGTAAGTCACGAGACAACATTTTAAAAGGAATCTCTTCTATCTTTGTGCTTCAAATCTCTGTTACTTCCCATGTTCCTTTTCAGAACTCCTGCACATTCAACAATGCAGTATTATTCAGTCAGCAGTCAGCACCACCCAAAAGTGAAAGAATAACACTCGGAGGTGTACAAAGTATCTCGTATTTATGTAGAATCCAGAAAAGAGCCACATTCAGTGGCGGGGCTACATACATAGCTGCAAAGGGTATGAGCTGACACTACTTTGCCGAAAAAATACACTATTTAGATAAGTAAAAAAATGTTTTTTAATATACATATACTATGTATTGAATCCCCTTGACGTATTCGTATATTTATTTTCTTAAATTTTTTACGCCCATTAATAAAAATGCTGGCTCCGTTATTGACCACATCCTAAGGGGGTATGATGTATGCAACCTACTTTAATGCAAGTATCAGTGACTATTTCACGTCAAACTCGTAACCTATATATAAATCACACGAGAAATAACTTTACCATACTCCAAATTTAACTAAAAACTCCTAACTCCAGAAGAAAGACTAGCTTTTTCTTTATTATTTCGAAATAAGTTACATTTTGTTCACGTGAATAAAGTCGTGAATCCAAGTTCACATTAGATAAAATCAATTGAGAACCAGTATATTTTGTCAAATACAGATCAGAAGAAAAAAGAATGATAAAATGGAATTTCAAGAATAAAATAAAAATCATATATAAAGAGAACTAAACTATAACGAGTTTAACTTCTATACGTTAATAATATAGAAATAAATAAATTGTATAATAATGTAGAAATAAATAAATTGTATAATATCAGCATACTTCAATCCAAAATTTAATCTTGACTCGTTCTTTTTAAATTATGTATTTAAAATTTAGCACTTGTTGAAGCTTAATGCGTTTTTACATATATTATATTGCTCGGGTCAAAAGTAGTGACAGTACTATTAATGTAATTTAATACGTTGTAACAATTGAATGGCTTAGGGGTCGTTTGGTATGAGGTATAAGTATAAATAATGTTGGGATAAAAATTTAATATCACCTTAATACTATATTTAGGGGTTCTTTGGTTGGAATACGATTTATACCGGTATAAATTATGCCGGTATAAGTTATATTGGGATAAGTTATGCTGAGATTGTTGTTTATTCATTGTTTAGTATGTATTAAGAATGACAATTGCATAATTTCTAAGAAGAAGATATAAATTATACCAGTGCTAATTACCCCACCTTCTATAAGGTATAAGTTATCCTAGTGTTAAAATTAACACCAGAATAACTTATACCTGGTTTGCTAACCAAACAGGGTATTCATGTGGTATTAAATTTTTATATCACCCTTATACCTTCTTATACCTCATACCAAACGACCCCTTAGTTAGCAAACTTGAGATAAGTTATACCGGAAGTAAAATTAATACGGGGATAACTTAAATCTTGTAGGGGGTGGGATAATTAGTGCTGGGATAACTTATATCTTCTTCTTAGAAGTTATGCAAATGTCATTTTTAATAGAGCATACCAAACATCAGATAAAAAAACAATCCCAGCATTAGGCGTGTACATGGACCGGGTTGGTTCGGTTTTGTCGGTTTTTTGGTTTTCGTTTTTTTGTTACATTAATATTATTCTAATCTTACTTTGTTAAAGTTATAAAAAATATTTTGATAAATGAATATATGTTTAGTAAATATTGGCAAAAATCGGCAAAAATCGGCAAACATATGATTTATTAAAATATTCTAATGTGAGAATTTTTTGAGTAAAACATCATAGTTATTTTCTTAGTCGTCTAACATACGCTTTCAAGGTTAACACATGAGAGGATCCCAAATATTTCAATATTTTTTAAAGATAATTCAACATATATTATTATATATCTATATATATCGGTTTGGTTCAAGTTTCTTTATTCAATACCAAATTAAGTCAAATCAAACTTAGTTGGATTTTTTAATCGATTTGGTTTGATTTTTTGGTTTGGTACGATTTTCCGGCTCGATTTGAACACCCCTACACAACATAACTTATCCCAATATAACCTATATCCAAACTAAACGACCCCTTAGTTTTCATATAATATTGAAAGTAGCCATACAAAAAAAAAAAAAAAAGAAGAGAGAGAGAGGAGTGAAGGAATTACCATCTGGTTTACAATGAGGTGGATCTTCAAAAAGTGAAAGAGAAAGTTGTTTTCGAGCCAAGCCAATATCAAGAATTATAAGACCAGAATTTGGATCATCAACACTAATTCCTTTAACTGGTAGCCACACAAAAAGCTCTTCTTGTGAAAGGCCATGAACTCCAGTAAGGCAACCATAAGTTAAATTAGCTTTAACATAACTTTCATAAAAGGCCATAGTATCAAATTTTGTTAAACAAGGGCCATTTAAGTAAACTTCAAGAAGGCCATTTGATAAATAATTGTAAGATTTTACTTCTTTTGGGAGTAAACCAGCTGGTAACCCTTTGGATTTGAGGAGATCATGAATTGACATGGGTTGAGAAAGTGAGAAAGAGAAGAAAATGAAGAAGATTAATAAAAGAAATGGAAACTCATAATATTGAAGGAAAGCCATGAATGAAGGAATTTTTGGTTTTGGTATCTTTTTTAGTTGGAGTTGGGAATGAAGGGTTTAAGGAAAGGAGGAGGGAGTTTTGGGATATAGAAAGACTTTTTTTTTTTTTTTTAGTTTTTAATTTTATTTTCAATGATGGTGATGTCGGGTTTGGAGCAATGATAAAATTGTCTTCCTGTGACCTATAGTTAACGGGTTCGAACTGTGGAATCAGACTATCTACATCACACCCTTTGTGATGAGGCCCTTCCCCTTCGTAAATGCTGGATGCTTTGTGGATCATGCTTTGTTTTAGTTCATTATTATAAAATATAAGAACCATAAATATCTTATTATTAGTATTATAGGGCAATTACAAATAGTCAACACTAGTTTTATTTTGGGAAAGTGACAATAACAAAGAGAACTATATGGGGAGACCTAATCTAATTTGAATCTGGTTTGCTATATAGGTTGGAGTGTCAATGGATATTTAAAAACCGACTAAATCGATCGAATCGTACCGTACCGAATTGATTTTCAGGTTTTTTAAATAAAATCACAGGTTTTAATATAAATCTATAATCGTACCGATAATTAGGATAGGATTTTTATTTTACGAAATAAATCGAAAAAATACCAAACCGTACCGAATAAATTTAGATGTGAAAAATATATTTATATATTACATATTTACATTTAAAAATAACAAGGCATTAAATTCTTCCTTAGGCCGTGGGAATTATGACAACGTTTACAAGCCAACAAGTAAACTCAAAATCCTAATTCTCTAACCTATTATGCTATTCATATTGAAATTAAATTATTTTCAACATTTTCACAAGCAAGACACAAGGTATTCTACCAATTATGAGTAGCAAATTACAATGTATTGAATATGTTTCCTTTCGTATGATTTGGATTTATCTTTTTGAATATTTAATCTTCTATAGACTTTATTCGTGAGTCCCAACTTGGTTCATATCTTTCCACTCGTGTGATTTATATTTTCTTTGTCTTTGCTTAATTTCTTTTACACTGCTATAGAATAATTGATGGATCTACACTCTGGCTATCTTTCATGTTTTCTTAATTCATCACCCTTTAAACAGTAAAAATATCCAGAGAGTTTTGTGAAGTCCTATAAAAGTACGCAGGTTATTGCATTATACTTCAACCAGTGACTTTTACATCACACAAAAAAATAACCGAACCGTACCGATACCGAATAGAAACCGACATGATTGGGACGGTTTCGGAAAGTCTAATTTTGGTTATACATAGTAGAATAACCGAAAAAATAGTATGGTACAAATTTTATAAAATAATCGACCGAACCGAACCATTGACACCCCTAGCTATAGGTTACCAGTTACTTGAGGCAGGGATATTCATGCTTCGGTTTGGGCCGGTTTTTCCCTAAAAGAAAACCAAACCAAGTAAGCTGGTTTTTCAAATATTGGAACCAAACCAAACCAAACCAATTAAGTCGGTTTTTATTCGATTCAGTTTTTGTTGGTATTTTAGTTTTTTCGGTTATTTATCGAGTTTTTTTCTTAAATATGAGACATACACTACCAAACGCATTTCGGCGACTACATTTTCGATGTGACACTATTAAACCAATTGCTCTTTGAGAAATCTATCATTTACCAAGATATATTGATGATATTTGAATCAAATAGTGATGAATAATTTGAAGTACTCAATTAAAAATCGATTATTTTTAACATGAAATAAATTTTTGTACTTAGCAAAAGAAAATCACCAATCAAACTAGAATATAAAGGCAACGAATTAGGCTATTATAATAGCAAAGAACTAGACTAAAAATATAAATGACTGATACGTACCATAAAATTTTAGAAACATTATATAAAAACACACACACACATCTATATATATAGGTGTAATAATAAATTTAAATAGCTACTTTTATAATCGATTTGATTCGTTTTTTTTTTCCGGTTATTTTTTGAATAAAACCAAAAATAAACCAAAATTTGATTGGTTTTTAAAATTCAAAACCAAAATCAAACCAAACCTAAAAAGTATCGATTTTTTAAATCGGTTTGGTTCGATTTTTGGGTTTTTGTGAACACCTTAACTTGAGCAATACCAGTTTCATATTAAAGCTATTTTTGGATCAAATTTGATACAAAAAAAATGAGGTTGTGCTGTTGTCTGATTAGGGTCTAAAAATTGAACTACATAAAGAATTTTCATTTTAAATTGAATGTGTCTTTTAATAATTATGTTTTAATATACTTAGAGACAAAAAGGCAGCCCGGTGCATAACACATTTCGCATTCAAGCAGAGTCAGAGAAGAGGCGCACCCTAAGGCAAGGAGTATGATTTAGATTGTCTACCTTAATGCAATCATTAATAACTGATTCCAAGGCTCAAACTCGTGACTTATGGAAGAATGTGACGTAGATAGCCCTGCCTTAATATAGGATATGTAAGCGTTTGATTTTAAAACACAATAGATGTATCCAAAATTGAGTGAGTTATGTAATCAACCTTAAATGAATAAGTCGCATTTTCTGAATGCGAGTAATAAGTCAATTTCAGAATGCGGTATACGAAATTGTGATAATTTGAACCAGGAATAGAGTCGCTCATTCGGCTTTTCTTTGACGGAGAAAGACGCGATCTTGCTTCTTTCCTTCTCTTTCTCCGGCGAACCAATCGCCGTCCATTCCTTTCTCCGGCGAAATCCAGTTGGTAAGCTCATCTTTTACACTCGTACTCCCTTTTCGGTATTGGTAAAAACAAATTGTGAACTTTTCTTTTTCACTTCTTTTTGTTAACTCCTGCATAAACAAAGCATCAAATCTAATTTGTATTATTAGCTTGTGAATCTTACAGTTAATATTTAAATTATTTGAATGTTGATCGATTTTTGAGAAACTGGAATATTCATAATTATATTTATTATTCAATTTGAAAAAGTGCAAATTTTGGCAATGCTGAAAGTACTTTTGAAGAGTAGATATTAGACTAGCAAAGTATAAAGAAATAAACGCGCTCCTGGGTTGTGTCAAGGTGATTCAAAATCCTTTATATACATAAAAAATAATTTTGACTTTGTATATACAGTGTAATTTTCCATGATGAACCCCATTCCACCCTCTTTGTTCCGTCCCTGGCAGCCCGGTGCATTAAGCTCCGGCTATACGTGAGGTACGGAGAAGGGACATACCACATTGGGTACCCTTGCTTTGTGTTTCTATTAAGAGGCTGTTTCTGCGGCTTGCTTACATGACCTTCTAGTCACATGGCCGCAACTTTTACCATTGTGTCAAGGCTCCCCTTCTAGGAATTGATTAGCCAACTACTATCCGTGATTCAAACTAAGACAAACATTTGTTGCATAAGTTATCTTGTTCCAACCTTCATCAACAAGGCTTTTGTAACTTACAGAGAAGGAGTACAATCATGAAATCCTTATTCCTTAGTGTGGAAAAGGGTTTCTATCTTTTTTCAAATTGTTTCTACTATCTTGACCTGTTGCCTTGAAAACATGCTACTTTTATTCTCCTTTTGTTTCCTGGAAAGATCAGACTCAAAATATTCTAGAGAGCTGAGTTTTGATTTTGACTTGCTACTCAATATTGTCGTTAACTGTGTCTATGCACAAGCTATAGATATTAACTTTGTCTTAATTCTTGTTATACCGCTGGCATTTCCCGTGTATTAGGATCAGTGTGATGCCTAGAACCTTGCAATATCTGAAGGGGTTAATCATCTAATGCTTTTGACATCAAGCACTTGCAATTGTATGATAGGTTTTCCAGAAATGGCATCTGACTACAAAGGTTGTATTTACTTTCCATCTGGTTCTTCTTTCCTTTTTCATTTGTTATTGATGGTGTAGTTTCCCTCTTGCGTGTAATGTTTTATCTCACAGGAAAAGCTATTGTGCTTATGGGTGTTAGCGGAGCTGGAAAATCGTAAGGTTTTAAGTACCTTATTAAGTTAGTTTCTTGCTTTTTCCTGTCGTTGCATATCCCTCAGTTAACCAAAAGAGCTGTGGAGGTGATTGATTTTAAACTATGTGAGGATTCACTTATTCGTTGTTCTTATTTCTTTCTGGCATCTTTTGTTGTTACATGCCTTTTCTTTTGTTTCTTTTCTGATATTATGGGCTCTCTTGTTGAGCTGAGAGTCTCCTGGAAACAACCTCTCTACCCTTTTTGGAGTAGGGGTAAGGTCTGCGTACATTCTACTCTCCCCAGACCCCACTAGTGGGATTTTACTGGGGTATGATACTCAAAGGTTCACCCTTCCTAGGGAACCTTTTCTCAAAGAACTTGAAATTTATTTCAATATGTTATTCCAATTTGATAGACAATGGAATGATTTAACTTTGAAATTCCAATTATTCATGTTTTCAGTTTTGCTTTTCACTAATTCTTATGCATGCTGGTCAGGACAATTGGTCAGATGCTTGGAAGAGCTGTTAATGGCCGCTTTCTTGATGCCGATGATTATCACTCTGAGTCTAACAAAGGTAAGGATTATGATCATGTGTTCATAAATCTAATCATAAGCCGATCAATATAAGAACATATTCCCAAGGGTGCATTGAATGATGATTTACATGACCAAACAGAGAAGATGCGGAATGGGATCCCTCTTGACGATGAAGATCGCATTCCATGGCTTGAAACACTACAAGATGTGCTGAGAAGAGGCTTAGCTGACAACGAAGCACCGATTCTGGCTTGCTCAGCCCTGCAAAAGCGGTACAGGGAAATCCTTAGATCTGCAGACCCAGATTATGAACCAGGTTCTTATGCAAGTGTTGTTAAATTCGTGTTGCTGGATGTTGGGGCTGAAGTACTTGCCGCTCGGCTGGAAAAGAGAGCAGCTGAGGGTAAGCATTTCATGCCTGCAAAGCTCTTGCAGACCCAACTGGATTTGCTTCAGATTGATGAAGCAGAAGGGGTATTTAAGATTGATGCTACATTGGATCCTGACAACATAGTGAAAATTGTACAAACAATTGTCATCTGATAGACTCAATTAAAGATGAATTTTTATTTCTTATTTTTATGGTAAACAGAATCCTTATAGCAGTAATACGTATTTTGTTTATGCATTTGTGATAGCCACCAAGTAATACTTCTGAACGAAGATAAGCATATTTGATGAAATGAAGTAACGATCTTCCCCTTCTAATAAAGTTGTGACTATAGCCAAAACAGAGAGACGACGACGCTTGAGTTCTGTTATTACTTATTCCATGGATAAGAAAAAAGCTAAGAAAGTCTTTACGATTTGTCTCTTTTGCTTGATTTTTTTTTGCTTCATGTATCGTCCTACAGTTGAAGAGCTTATGAATCTCTAGTTTTGCTAAAGCCGAATAAGTGAAGTGTATTTTTGTTTTCAGCTTGCCATATGAAAGGTCTTAATAGAGTGTCCATGAAGATAAATTCATAGTACATTCACTAGTTTATTTCCCATTTGTACTCATTTGAAGTAATTTTTGCTTATGGAGTAAATTCTTTTCAGTTGGTCAACAGTCTGTTATCTATCTCTCCCTTTTATTCCACAGGACCACATGGCAGAATTAGTAGATCAATCTACTTTATACAGAATCTGTAAATAAAGAACATGTATCGATAGGAACCAGCACGCCTCTTCAAGAAACTTTCTTGGTGAGACGCTACATGCTCACGGGGATAATGGGGGAAGGAGTTAACTTAGCTAGGATGATTTTATTATTTTGCTAAAATAATCCACAAAGATAGTTGTTCTTTTCTGCATAGGGAATGAAGCTACCAGTAGAAGAAATTGAAGCTAGCCATTCAATTCATGTTGTTCCATTGCCTGTGGCCAGGAACCCAATTTGGACATGTTTGACTGAAGTGGCTGGATACGACCCTCGAATTCAATAGCTCAACTAGGGGTGCAAATTTCACGCACCGAGGTGTCTTGTATTGGTCTATGGAAGCGCCTAAGCTAACGCAGTAGTCCATGAGCTTGTCAAAAGTCCCAATTTCCACTATCCTGATTTCCAGAGGCCCGATGGATTTGTCAGATGCACGTCCCTGGCGGTAGACGCTGTCTAAAGATTCTTCAATTGTGAGGCAACAATCTTCAAAGACTGAAGGAGGAATTGGTGTAGGGACATTCATACTGAGCTCCCAGAATAGGACGTAGTGGCCGGGAATGGTTGCAGTATCAGCGTAGCTGGTGTACTCGGTTACATGTGTATCAAATGGCATCAGATTGCGGACTGCATTTTCCACTGCATTTTGTAGATCAACTTCATCAGTCTTGTCGGAATCAATGCTCAAGATTACATTTTCCCGACAAACGAAGGTGAACTGAGGTGTATTGTTCTTGTATCCAGCAACCCGAAGCACATCACCCACCCTGTATCTATAGAGTCCTGAAATGGCACAAATCCAAGCAAAGCTAAGCATTAGCAAACATGTCGGACAGACAAAAGGAGAAAATAAATGAGTCAAGAGCATCTTATTTAGCACTTGAAAATACCAGAATATGTGGTAACAACAAGCTCATACTCCTGGCCAATCTTGACATCAACCAAATCGACCAATTGTTGCTGTTCTTTCTCAGTAGGCAACTCGGACAAGGAGATAGAATTGGGGACTTCATTGGTTCTGTGAATTGGTGAGAACTCAAAATAGCCCATGGTGGGAATGAGTGTGTAAGAGACTTCACTGGGCTTACAAAAGGGGTTCAAGTTGATTCCAAAGGAGCACTCGGAGGAAGCATACATGGTAGAGACAAGAGGGAGGCCATTGCTGTAATAATCAAGGGTTGGTATATACTGCGACATGCTTCCGGTTACAATAACATCCACATACTTGGTATTAGGCCACAACCTAGTGATGATCCCTTTCCATGAATCTTTACTGCATTCAGCCTCGATGAAATCAGCCAACTCTGGGTCAGGTTTGAGGATTTTCATCACTGCCTCTCTCACTGACAGATCTGTAATTTGGGTGTTAATGGTTCCCATTCGGATATCGTTGCAAAGTAGAGACCAGTGCTTTTCAAGGAACCGGATGGCACGGATGAAGCCAGATGCAAAGTACGAGCCGAGCCGGAGGACTTCTTTGTTTTGGCAGAGGCCACAAAGCATTTGGGAATACATGTTTTGGTAAGAATCTGGACAGAGAATGGTTTCAGCTGGACTAGTGTAGTTTGCATAAGGGCTAAGACGCCTGTTGCTGAAATAAGGACTCTTGTAAATACTTGTTAAAACAGGGCGAGCTGGTAATCCACCTGGAGTTTTGGCTTCAGACTTTATGGACAAGAAATACATTCCTTTGCCCTTTTCCAAATCTGGAACAGATTGACTTATCACAGACATCATCAAGCCGTGAAGCTTTAATCTCCTCCCGAGCTCTTCCTGAATTGTTGGCATCAGTTTTCTCTCCCCTCCAGACGTCCCAGAACTGCACAGCAAAACTGCCTTTAATTTTAGCAAAAATGAAAGACAAAGGATTGACATGCAAGAACAAGAAAAGCTTGAGATACAGAGAATGTGAATTGTGTACTTTATAATAGTACGTTATTGAGATGGCGATGCACGTTTTTCTATCAGAATAAGAAAATAAGGACGAACCTGGTCAAGAATTCAGAGATAGGCTGGGAGCAGAAGATTGGAGATTTATCACCATGTGCTATACGGTCGATATCTTGCTGAATATCTTCGTAGGTGATGGCAGGTATGACTTTTTTGAATGTCTCTCTATCAGTGTGACCATTGAGATTATGGCGTTGTAAGTACTCAACATTGGCATTCCTCAAGAGGATTTCAGCAAGAACTCTCCTTTGGACCTCGTCAACGTTGGTTGTGACCTCTTCAATGAACTGAAGATTCTTCTTGTTGTCCTCTGCGATACTACATTCAGTGGCTTTCTTTAGGCTGTTTGGTGCCCCAGACATGGTTCTTTCCATATTAGTAGATACCTGCAACTGTTTCACCTTAGGTCGTGTGTGCGAGAGAGTCCACACACACACTGTGGGAAGGATGAGTCAAGATTTGTTATAAGATGAATAAGTTGTGTATTAGGTGTGTTTGGGGATAGACTAAGATAGGATTTTCTTTATAATGAGGACGTTTTGGGCGAGTTAAAGCTGAGACGGATGGAGTCTATTGATGGGTTGAACTAAACTCAGTATTTACTTGTAAATATATCACAACTGAGGTAGAATTTTCTTTATAAAGAGGACGTTTTGGGCGAGTTAAAGCTGAGACGGATGGAGTCTATTGACTATGGGTTCAACTGAACTCAATATTTACTCGTAAGTCAGTTTGTCTTTGATAGTTCAAAACATGTGCCAATAACCTTCAAAACACTTAACTTTAGTGGCACATATAAATTTGCTTTTTGATAATTGTGACTTATGTGCACTGATTTAGATGCAAGTGGTGATATTCATATTGTTGTGTATAAGGTAAGTAATTCTTGTTGACATTGTGCTGTTACTTCTGATCCAGATCTAGTCTGGATTTTTGAGCTACAATACTTGATCAATTAAAGAGCTGGATTTTGAAATGTGAAATTTTTTAAATAAAAGCATTAATTTTTGTCCGACGATAATTATTATGTTAAACTGTGATTTTTCTAGGTAGTCCGTAGGAATGGCAGGCAGTGCGGGGCGGGTTCTACCTGAACCCGCATAATTTAAACCCGCCCCGCCCCGCAAATATTTTTAATAAAAGATCTTCCTTTTTCATAAAGCTAGACTTAAACAAAACAAAAATCCTTCTAAGTTTTAATTTTAGTTCAGTTTTGAAGTTATGTGACGTTGCACTCTTCTTCGTTTCATATTTCACTATCCATTTTTGCTTTTTATTATTTTTTTGATAGCTTTTCTCCTTGGTTTCGTTAAATTATACTAAGTGTGAGCTTTAGAGATTTTCGTTAATGTGTGAGCTTTAGAGATAATTAGTTAGAGAATCAAGAAAATTTTCTTAATTGTAACTGTATATAGAGAACTATAATTCTAATCCCTCAAATTGCTAATATTGTTGAAGAGTACTTTTTCATGTTTTAATTTATTCGTGAGTCATTTGAAGCCATGTAATATAGAAAAAGAACAACATATGTACATAAAATTACTTCCGCTTTAACTTTTCTTAATGTTAGTCTTTCTGCAATTTCAGTTGCTGCAAAGTTCAGCAATAGATGCTTAATTTTCTTTAAAGTAAGTTCAAAAAATTAAATCTCACCCGCGCCCCGCCCCGCCCGCGTTATTTTTTTAATTAAAAAATTGAACCCGCCCCGCAACCGCAAACTCTCAAACCCGCACTGCCCGCTAATGTTCAAACCCGCCTTGCACCGCACTCATACCGCCACATTACCATCCCTAGTAGTCCGGAGTTAATACTAATATTTTAACTAATTCAGATTGGAGATTTTTCCCCCCTTATTCTAATAGCTGAATAGATGTTACTGCTTACAGAAAGTTTCTGGTAATAAAACTCTCGTTTTGGGTTAGAAGTTCCTGGTAAATGGCTTTATGAAGTCGTTTTTTTTTGTGTGTGGAGAAAATAACACAAAATAGCCGCTCTTAAAATAAGAGCCGGAAAATATATATTTTTTGTATATACACACATTCTATGTGTTAAATACAAAAATTATACAAATTTTATATATTTTTTTTGCTACCGAATGTAAATAGTTTTTGGCGCGGGCTAAAAGTGAAAAAACCCCTCTTTTTTTGGGTTAACTGGATGATATTATTAAAGAAGCTTAAGTAGTGTTTCCAGTGTAGACTGTAGTAGTGTTCAGTGGCGGAAATTTTAAAGTCATGGGTGCTAACTGATAAAAACTCTTAAAAAATAGCTTAATTATGAGTGTTCATTCAATATTTATCTAAATATTTTTATAATTGTCTATACAAATTTACTAAACCTGGTTAAAAATAATGGGTGCTTGAGCACCCACAAGTCACAACGTGGATTCGCCTTACAAATCTCTCTCTCGACCTCAGAAAATTTTTCCAGAGCTAAATTGCGCGTGCACTTCTGCCAGAGCAGAATCACGTGTGTACTTTGAGTATAACCTAAGGGTGTTTATCGGGCGGACTGGGACGGGCTGGACACAAAAGTGTCAGCCCGTTCGGTTTCGGGGTGGGCTGGTCGCGGGCTGGGGTTAACGGGTTGGTGGCGGGCTGGGATTTTTCGGGTTCTATAGGGCCCGTACGGGTTCGGGCTTAATATTATTTTTTTTAAAATTAAGTTATATTTTTCTATAGCGTACAGACTTTTTAAAAAAAAAAAAAAATTTAATCGGGTTAACGGGCTGAACCGGGCTGTAGCCCGTTAAGAACCCGTTAAGGGCTTAACGGGTTGTAGCGGATTTGGGTACCCGTTAAAAAAACTTTACGTAATAGCCCGCCCCCCGCCCAACCCGTCCCAACCCGCCCTAGTTGCTACAGTAACGGGCTGGACCGGGCTGACCCGGGTTGAACCGGGTTGTTAGCGGGTCAGCCCGGCCCGATTAACACCTATAGTATAACTTAAGTAGTATCTTCCATCAAAACCCCAAATCGAAATAGCATTTAGCAAATGCTACTTAGAATCACAATTGTTACTCTCCGGACCTCAGGAAGGTTTTCCAGAATTGAATTGCACGTGCACTTCTGTCAGTGCAGAATTACGTGTGTAATTTGTGTATAACTTCAGCAGTATCTTCCATCAGAACTCCAAATCAAAATAGCAGCTAATAAATACTACTTAGAATCACAATTGTTAAATACGACTTATAAATCGTAATTATTAACCGTGGATTATACATCGTATATAGTTCTCAATGGCGAAGTGTGGGACAAATCCTTTGGTCTCCTTGCCGTCAGTGAAGCAAATCGTCTTATATATTAATAGTCCATATTTTTCGACAAAATAGTATACTAATACTCCTAATCCAAATATCCATGAGACTTTATTCGAAGTGCTTCACATATAAAATATTAATACTTCGTTGGTTAGCTACCTAAACTTTCATTTTACTGGTGAATGTACGGCCCTGCTAACTTATAAATTACAATTAAGGAATACGACTTATAAATAGTAATGTCGAATGCGACTTAGAAAGTGCATTTGAACGCTTTAAAATAGCATTATATGATTGCGACGTATAAATCGCGTATTTGAGCGCCTTAAGATAGTACGAATGCGACCTATACATCACATTTCATACCGTTCTACCTTTTCATATTTCATTTAATTTTCTTCTTTATTTTGGGAGTACGCATGGACCAGCAAGAGACGTAGCAAGATAGATGAGATTCGTTCACCTTTAATTAGAGGTTTCAAATTCGAGCTCTTCAATATATAGTGTTTTCTATTGATCGAACGAGTAGCTATTGAATACCAAAATGGCTAAAAAAGATAGGAGGATTGGAACAAACATCTTTTTGACTGATTATAATATTATTTATGAATTTAAAAACCAATTTTTTTCCAGCTTTTCTTTTTCTGAAATCAAATCAAAAGAAAAAAGCTAGGAATTCGTGGTACTTCATATCGAACAATTGAGTAGACTTTTCCATGAAGACACTGATGATGATGATTGTATTGGCTATCTTTTTGGATTCATTTATGCTTCTCAGCAAAGCTAATGGCTTGCTTTTGGAAACTAAAATATAGATATTCTGTACTACTTGATGGCATTGCTAAAAGTAGGCTAACAAAAGCTATACCTATTAATTATCATAACATATGCTGGTAGTACGTGTTGGGATTTTTTAAGTAATTAATGATATATTAATGCTTAAAATGGGTGAATGGGAAATGGAGGGGAAAATGAAATATTTGAGTTTCCCTCCTTAATTGTCCCACATAGGAAGAGAAAAAGACTTTTGATGGGTATATAAGCAATTACTCTTCTTCTAGCTAATAAAGAGTTGAGAAGAAAGCAAGCCTCGCGCCGTCGTCGTCGTCGCTCGCTCGGCTCGGCCTCGGCCTCGGCCTCGGCTTCGGCTTCGGCTTCGGCTTCGGCTTCGGCTTCGGATTCGGATTCGGATTCGGATTTGGATTTGGATTTGGATTTGGTCAAATGATCGATCGAGAGATTATTTTTTGGACCAAATTTATTTGTTAATAGTAAATATTAACAGAAATGTTATTAAATATTTGTTTTAATAACAAAATATTAATATTAAAATAAATATTAATATTAAATCCATTTCAGTTATTATCCAGAATTTAGTTTTCTGTTTTGTAACAGAAAATTAACTACCCTTCAATTTTCCCTCTTTATTATTGAGTAAATAGCCGAGTATGTCATGGCATTTACTCTATGGGCGTTTTTGCAAAAACAGTCATTCTGAAGAGTTGCACCTCTTCAGATTTCAGCCCAACTTTGGCTATAAATACAAGTCCATTCTCTCAGATTTTACATACTAATTTCTGAGTTCTCCTCCTTCTTTCTGCATACTTTCATCTTCAAAGAAAGCAAGTAAGTGTGATTTGCTACCGAACTTTGAGTTCGCTGAAACACTGGGGTTTGAAGTACCACTACACCAGTGTGAAATTCGTTCTATCCTGGGAGGAAATAATCCATAACCTTGGGTACTAGGAGGGGATTAAATTCCTTAAGGAAACACTGTGAATTCAGTGGGCTCGGATTAATTTCATTGCGTTTACATTTCTGTTTATTTATTTTATTATTTCCAGAATTGTTTTACAAATACAGAGTTATAACAAGCTTAAGGAATTTAATATATTTTCTGTATTTGTTTTATATACACTGTTTCTGGAAAGTAAAAACCTTTGAGGTTTTTGGAGATTAAAATCTACGTGATTTTAACGTTTGTGTCATTCTTTTACAGAAATGACGAATGACAACGGAAACGAAGCTGTTCCGATGGTAACTGCCAATGCCTCAACAAGCCGAACAATACCGGCAGCATTGGCACCGGCTGAGAAACCCGGAAAATTTTATGGGCATGATTTCAAGCGCTGGCAGCAGAAGATGTTCTTCTACTTGACTACTCTAAGTCTCCAGAAGTTCATCAAGGAAGATGTTCCTGTGCTGTCTGATGAAACTCCAGAGACTGAACGCTTTCTCGTCATTGAGGCGTGGAAGCATTCAGACTTTTTGTGCAAGAATTACATTCTAAGCGGGCTGGAGGATTCTTTGTATAACGTCTACAGTGGCGTGGAAACGTCAAAAGAATTGTGGAGTGCGCTTGAAAAGAAATACAAAACTGAAGATGCCGGGTTGAAGAAGTTTGTTGCTGCAAAGTTTTTGGACTACAAGATGGTAGATAGCAAGTCTGTTATTACCCAAGTCCAGAAATTGCAAGTGATTATTCACAATCTCCTTGTTGAAGGTAAAAGCAAAATTAATACTAATATTGATAGTATTAATTTTATTATGTTTACTAATGAAATTTTTATTGAAGGTCTTGTCATCAATGAGGCCTTCCAAGTAGCAGCAATGATTGAGAAGTTGGCTCCGTTGTGGAAGGACTTCAAAAATTATTTGAAACACAAATGCACGGAGATGTCCCTTGAAGATCTCATTGTTCGGTTGAGAATCGAAGAGGACAATAAAGCTGCTGAAAGGAGAGGTCGTGGTAATTCAACAATAATGGGAGCAAATATTGTTGAAGAGAACAAAAAGAGAAAGAAGGCTTCTGGGCCGAAATACAACCCAAGCAAGAAGCGGTTCAGTGGAAACTGCTACAACTGTGGGAAAACCGGACACAAATCTACGGAGTGTCGTGCTCCGAAGAAAGACAAGAAGAGGGGTCAAGCAAACATGGTTGAAAAGCATGATGATGTTGATGATTTGTGTGCCATGCTTACTGAATGCAACTTGGTGGGAAATCCTAGAGAGTGGTGGTTTGATTCTGGAGCCACTCGCCATGTTTGTGCTGTTAAAGAAGCCTTTGCTACTTATGCTCCTGTTGGACCCGATGAGACGATTTCTATGGGAAATGCTTCAAAGGCGAAGATTGAAGGATGTGGGAAGATATTTCTCAAAATGACTTCCGGCAAAGTGATGACTTTGAACAACGTCCTTCATGTTCCTGAGATTAGGAAGAATTTAGTCTCTACTGGCCTTCTTGTTAAGAATGGCTTTAAATGTGTATTTGTTTCTGACAAGGTTGTAATAAGTAAGAATGAGATGTTTGTAGGAAAAGGTTACCTTACTGAGGGCCTTTTCAAACTTAATGTAATGGTTGTTGAAAGCAATAATAAAATTTCAGCTTCGTCTTACTTACTTGAGTCAAATGAATTATGGCATGTACGTTTGGGTCATGTCAATTATAAAACCTTGCGAAAAATGATTAATTTGGAAGTATTGCCTAAGTTTGAATGCGACAAATCAAAATGTCAAGTATGTGTGGAATCTAAGTTTGTTAAACATCCTTATAAGTCAGTTGAAAGGAATTCAAATCCTTTAGACTTAATTCACACAGATATTTGTGACTAGGGCTGCGCACGGATCGGATTTAGCACATTTCAGATTCGGATTTCGGATTTCAGATTCTGGAAAATGCAATCTGAATCCGATCCGAATTATATCGGATCGGATTCGGATTTTAAAGTTTGGATCGGATCAGATTTCGGATCGTAAATGCCTCAATGTTGCAAACTAATATGTATATTTTCTTTGTAAAATAGGCAATGCATTAAGAAAAATTAGGTTTATACAATTATGAGAGTACTATGGTGCCAATATAGCTAACTCTAGCAATTGTAAAGGTAATAACTTGGAG
>ML255550.1:10083-28022 GCA_005239495.1 Nicotiana undulata
CAGCTACTGCTGCGAACTAGTACCTGGATCTGTGCACAGAGGCACATGGAGTCTTTATGAGTACGCCAACTCAGTAGTAATGAAAATAAATCACAGTCTGAGTAATATAAACACACAGAACATGTACACAATTCCACAAATCAGTAAAACACCAAGTCACCACGTAACATTCATCAATTTTATAAGTTCGAAATTAGTTTCCAGAAAACCTTTGAAACAAGTGCAATATCAATATATCTCCGTAAAACAAGTGTGAAAACGAAGTAAATCATAGTTTGAAAACTCAGTGAAAATCTTCATAAAACTGCCTTTCGGACCAAAATCACTTATCGTAACCATTGCCCATCAGGCATCCTCACAATCACTCTGGCCATCAGGCATCCTCACAATCACTCTGTCCATCAGGCATCCTCACAGTCACTCTACCCATCAGGCATCCTCACAGTGACTCTGCCCATCAGGCATCCTCACAATCACTCTTCATAAGCCTCGCGGGCATCACTCAATCGGTACCGGCGCTCACTAGGGATGTGTTAAAGACTCCGGAGGGGCTCCTATAGCCCAAGCGCAATAATAAGCCAAAACATGGCATAATTCACACACAATATAGGCCCCCAACCTCACTCATATCATATCATCCTCACAATATAGGCCAATAACCTCACTCAATCAGACACTCTCAATTTGCCCTTCAGGCCATAGTATACCGGGTTCTCAACCCAAAAACAGTATTTTCATTTTCAAGAAGTAGTATCAAAATACTCTGAGTGTCAAAACAATTTCACAGAAAAGACTGAGTGAAAAATCATAACATATCAGTGAGGAAAATAGTAAAAATATCCCACAAGGGGTAAACAAGTCGGCACTAGGCCCCAAACACTGCTAGCAGCCCAAAACATATCATAATATATAAATACTAATTAAGCAAAGGCTTAAAAATTGGTTTCGCAACTCAATAGTCGCCCAAATTAGGAACCATGTTCCAAAGTTTCCACCTTTTTATCCCAAAACCCGTGAAAGGGTGCATAGTCCGGGTTTTCATACCTTCAAGACATGATTTAAAGACATTACTTACCTCAAAACTAGCCCGGAATTATTCCACAATGCGCTTGCCTCTCAAATCAACCTTTGAAGGCTCCAAATCTACCAAGTTTATATTTTTATCATCAATATGTGCTTAAGGAACAATTCCAATCGAAAGATATTAAATTTAGCTCAAAAATCCGAATTCGGTCAAAACCCGACCCCCGGGCCCGCATTCCAAAACTAAGAAATTTTATAAAAAAGTGTTGTTCGTCCTCTCACGAGTCGGTACATATAAAGAACACCAAAATCGAAGTTTGTTTGACCCATCAAATCGACCCTTAAAGGTCTCATAATCTCAAGCCTTAAAATCCAATTTTTCTACTGATTTTCCATGAATTTACACTGGTTTTATGTTCTATAATTATCCATAATCAAGTTTTAATGATCAAAATACTTACCTCTATGAAGAACAAGGATTTCCCTCTTCAAAATCATCCCCAAAAGCTATTTTCCGTACAACAATGGTGAAAAATAAGGTTTAGGTCGCGAAGGGTTTAATTAAATATGCCCAGGTAAATCCTTCATCGCGAACGCGGTACCTCGCCGCGAACGCACAGAACAAAACTCCAGCTCCCCCATTTACTCTTCGCGAACGCGGTACACCACCGCGAACACATAGAACAAAAATTCCAGGTTCCCTATTTACTCTTCTCAACCAGCCTCTAGTAGAATAGTCATAACTCTTTGCACAAAACTCCAAATTATAAATGGTTTACATTTCTAGAAACTAGACACAAAGGGCTACAACTTTCATTTTTATATCATCTCAAAATTCCTTTAGATTGTGAGATATGATCCTCCGAAGTCAGACCTGCGCAGCAGATATTTTCTTTCTTCGCGAACGCGAGGCACTGTACGCGAACGCGAAGAGAAAAGTCCCTGATGCCAAATTCTTCTTCGCGAACGCGAAGGGGTCCCCGCGAACGCGAAGGGGTCCCCGCGAACGCGAAGAACAACACCAGACACCAGCAATAGCCTGTCTGATCACACGACTCAGTCCCATAACACCCCACGAACTTGCTCGAGGTCTCAAATCGTATCAAACAATGCCGAAACCACGAATCGTACTCCAATCCAACTTTATGAATTTTGAAATTTTAAACTTCTACATTCGATGCCGAAACCTATCAAATCATGTCTGATTGACCCCAAATTTTGCACGCAAGTCATATTCGACACTACGGACCTGCTCCAACTTCCAGAATCACATTCCCACCCCGATATCAAAATTTCCACTTCTGGTCGGATTCTTCAAAACCTTCAAATTTCTATCTTTAGCCAAATGACTTCAAAATAACCTACGGACATCCGAATTCACTTCCGATCGCGCTCCCAACTCCAGAATCACCATACGGAGCTATTCCTAGACTCGGAATCCCAAACGGACATCTATAACACTGAAATGCCTTCCAGCCAAACTTAGGAGATTCCTTCAAAAATGCTGACTTCCACAATATACACCGAAATGCTCCCGGGTTATCCAAAACCCGATCTGGACATACGCCCAAGTCTGAAATCATCATAAGAACATGCTGGAACCTTCCGATCCTGATTCCGAGGTCGGTTACTCCAAATTCCAGTCTTAGTCAATTTCTTCAACTTAAGGCTTCCGAAATGAGAATTTTCTTTCCAATTTGACTCCGAACTTCCTGAATCGCAACTCCGACCATATGCACAAGTCATAATACATGAAATGAAGTTGGTCATGACTTCCAACCGTTGAACGACGCGCTAGAGCTCAAAACAACCGGTCGAGTCGTTACACTATCTTACTGCAAGTAGACCTGATATTGTGTTCAGTGTGGGACTATGAGCTAGGTTTCAAGCCAATCCAAAGGAGTCCCTTCTGCAGCAAAACGAATTTTGAGATATTTGAAGGGCACCACTGATTTGTGCCTTTGGTATCCTAAAGGTAGTAATTTTGACCTTGTAGGATATGCTGATGCTGATTATGCAGGTTTTCTGGTTGACAGGAAAAGTACTTCAGGCATGGCTCACTTTTTGGGCTCCTGCCTTGTCTCTTGGGCAACCAAGAAAAAGAATTCAGTAGCCTTGTCTATTGCTGAGGCTGAATAAGTGGATGCAGCCTCTTGCTGTGCTCAGTTGCTCTGGATCAAGCAACGGCTCTTGGATTTTGATATTGATATGGGATGCATTCCTATTTTCTGTGATAACACTAGTGGAATTAGTATGACGAAGAACCCGGTTCATCACAAAAGAACTAAGCACATAGATGTTAGGCACCACTTCCTAAGGGATAACTATGAGAAAGGAATGATCTCAATCGAATTTTGTGCTACTGATCATCAAATCACTGATATATTTACCAAAGCACTGAGTAGAGAGCATTATGAGAGAAACAGGCTTGAATTAGGGATGATTAAGATCACCTAATTGAAAAACAAAAATAAAAAGTTGAGAAAAAATATTGGCTAGAAAATTCAATTAGGTACTTAATAAAATTAATCATTTCTCAGCATTATATCTTTATTGCCATACTCTTTTGCCATGTATTAATATGATTCCCTAGTTGCTAATGATGTTTCTATATTTTTGTGAATTGAGGCAAAATAAAGAATTTATCAGGATGAACTTGGTTCATCCATGCTGGTTTACATGACTGACAAGGTATGTTCTCATCTTCATACATGTATAATTCAAGTACAGTCATACATGAGCAGGATTCTATCTAGGGTTCAAAATCAAATACTCTGCACTTACCCAAATTGAAGCAGTTTCAAGAAGTCCTATCTAACTTAATTAGCCTAGTTTTAGGGGGAAAGTAACTGTCCAATCAATGTCTAATCAATGACAATTCTGTAGCAATTAGAATTCCACTAGAGTTAATACTCTTCCGGTACAATTACCCCAGCCACATGTTATATAAAGTCCATCATTACCCTTTATGCCATAAAGCAAGAGTCGAACCTCATTCAATTCACCCAACACTAAAATCTCTAGTACTTATTGCCCTCTTTTTCTCTAAAAATTAAAACCATGTCGTATGCTTCCTCTGATTCTCAAAATCGGGATTATGATGAAGGATTCTATGAATATGATTCTCCACCGGTCTTTAGTTCTGAATCTTTTGAGAATTCTGTAACCCTGAGCATCACGATGCCCCAAAACCCACACCAAACCCTACCCCAGTCCCCAAGCCTCATCGTGTAAAAGTTCTTGCACGCAAAACTGTGGCTTCTGGTTAAAGAGCTAAATTCATGGAAGAATTATTGCATGCTAAAGAAGGCTCTAAACAAGAATCGTCTGAAGAATCATTTAAGTCAGCAAATGAAGATGACGCAACTGGTTCAACCAATGCTGAAAAAGGTAATACTGAAGTTACCTCTGTTTTTTCTGAAAATCAATTTGTGCTTGTAGGGTGTGTGGTGGATGTGGAAGTGCCAAGTAGGCGAAGAAAAATTGGGAAAGAGAAAATTCTTGAGAACGAGGGAGATGCAGGTGTGAGGGGACCCGGGGAGGATGGTACCACGCTTGCAATTTGTGGCCCCATTCTTGAAAATCTTAAAGATGATGTCAATGTGATAGGGGGAACTAATGAAGTTGAGGAAGTTGTTGCTGGGTTGGATAAGCTAATGAAGGAGATAGATGAACGCATTTCTTCTGGGGAAGAAACTTTGGCTGAAAGACTGAAGAAGCTGGGGGACTCATACAACCCCCAAGAAGAGAAGGACTCCAAAGTCTAGAAAGTCTAAAGCCTCAGTTCCTTCAAAGAAAAGGAAGACTGCTGAGTCTGTTAGTGTCTTTGTTAGAAGGGTACGAGCTACAAGAAATATTGTACGAGAAGAGGAGGAGAAGTTGGAAAAAGCTCTGCAAGAGAGAAAAAGAAAAAGGGCAGAGAAGGGAAAAGCAAATGTAGGGGAGCCTGTTGAGGCTATTGTTGTTGAAGAAGAGATGTTGGACCTGGTCCAACAAGAGGAGAATCTGGCTCTAGCTGTGGTTAGGACACCAAAACCCAAACAGGCTAAGGCTTCTTCAAAGAAGTCAGCTACTGTGTCTACTCCCACTGCGAGTACCTCTACAAGGACAAGATCCAAGCAAAAGAAAGTGAATAAAGTTAAGATTGTGAAAGGGGATGATGATCCGGAATGGAGTGGAGATGAAGAGAAGGAGGTTGGAGAAGTGTCTATTGACAGAGTTTCCATGTTTGGCAAGAGACATATCTTGAAGGGGAAGTTGTTGAAGGATTTGGAGGAGCCTGGTATGAGGTATTTACTGGATTTTCTGGCCGTGCAGGGCTGGAAGGACATGGTCCTTCGCATGGAAGGCAGGCTGGTCATGAATGAGATTATGGAGTTCACGGGGAATGCAATAGTGATTGGAGGCAAGGTTACCTCATTGGTCAAGGGAGTTGAAGTCTCCTTTGATGCTCAAGAACTGGGAGTCATTCTAGACATTCCATCTGAGGGCTATGACGACTATACAAGGCAGATATGGCCTTACTTAGATGGAATGTCCTCAGCTATCACTATTATCTGATTCTTCTGAAACAATGAGAAGGAGATAGAACCCAGGGCTGTGTTCAAAAGTGAGATGAAGCCTGAGCACAAGTTGTTCTTTGAATTTGTGATCAAATTCCTGCTGCCCAGACAAGAACGACGACACATTGCGAACTACATGGACTTAACCCTCATGGAGTGTATGTACAGAGGCAAGTAGATCAATTGGATAGCTTTTCTCATTCAGCTCTTGGACAGAGTGGTGAATGGAACCAAAGCCCATGCAATCCCCTATGGCTTTATTCTGACTGCAGTTCTTGCTCATTTTGGAGTTCCTACAAAAAAGGCTGAGATGGCTACTGCTAAGGATTACTTTGGAAAGGACACTCTGTTGTCTTGTGATTATATTTTCAATGCCCCAGAAGATGAACCTGGTTCATCTCGGAAGCAACCAGTTATGGAGATCCTTCGATTGAAGTCTCGCTTGATTGAGGTGGAAGCTGAGCGTGATGCTCTCAAAGCTGAGTTGGATAAGTAGAAGGAGAAAAATGAAGGTGTCTTACACCAAATGCTGTCTCTTATACAAACCAAGAATCCAGCCTCATATGCACCACTCCAGCCTTAGGAATGTTCAGTGCCACCCCCACCAAAACCATCTATGACCCAGTTTGGGATGTCAACCTGTGTTTTGTTTCAGTTTTATTTTTGTCTTGCTCATGTTTTGGTTGTTGTTGATTTTAATCTGATTGGTGCTGATCATCACTGTTAATAAATGAAAGCTTGTTTTTTTAAAAATGTCTCAATTTCTAATTTAGCTTACATTATTGGTTTCTTGTGGTGATTAATCATGTTTGCACCTGCAGTTGCCTAAATTGGCCATGAGTAAGAATTAAAAAACTGATAAGTATCATTTTGCAACTTTTCGATGATGCAAAAAGGGGGAAGATTGATTGTATTTTAAAAAAAATTCAAAAAGTGATATTTATAACCTAATGACCCTTGTTCTTGATGATTAATGCTTCAAAATATACAAAGTGTTTAAAGTGTATACAGGATAAAAGCACAGTGTTTGTCATCATCAAAGAGGGGGAATTTGTTGGCCCATGTCACTGAATGGGTTTTGAAGATTGACAAAAGATGACAAGTTGAACCAGGTCCATCATATCATACACATCTGAACGGAACAGTTGGTACGCGAATCATACTTGCATAGGAGACATCAGTGGTTGATGAGTATCAAAGAACTAGGAGAATGTCTTCTAACTCGTTTACCCAGGAAGAGTTGGATCAGAATTGAATCATGTACTCAACAAACGGACTCTATAAATACTCAATATATTACTGCTGAAATTATTGACGCACAAGTACTAAAGTGAATCAAGATCTGAAATAAAATTCCCAGAAATATTTTGCAAACATAACTGTTGTGCGATACAAAGGCTACAGTTCAACTAGAAGAAACAGTTCCATCGTTTGTGTATTGAGTCTAGTTGATTGTAGTAGGAGTTTTAACATTGTATCTTTTCAGCTTTAATAGAAGCAATTGTAATAGGTACACATTGTTCAAGTTAGAGTTAGCTTGAAATCTGTAGAAATTAGCTAGAGGCTAGTTGATACAAAGAGGATTAGAGTTAGTCCTAGGATTACAAAAGAGTTTATTTTGTAAGTCCGTTTTGGCTCAGAGTTTTAGTGAAGAGTTTGAGCAAATCCTGCTGAGGAGTAGGTCGTGGTTTTTTCACCTTTTGAGCCAGGTGTTTTCAACGTAAAAATCTATGTGTCTTTACTTTACTGCTTTAATTATTCTACAACAGTAGAAAGTAGTACACAAAGAAGAACCAGGTTCTTCTTATTAGACAAAACTCGAAAATTGGGTACTACATAATTAACTTATATTATTGTGTAGTATTGAAGTCTAAAACATCACTTTCCCTTTCGCAAAATAATTCCCTCTTTTGAACCCATCCCTTCTTTAATATTGTGAATTAGGCAAAAAGCCTAAGTTCGGGGTTTGGTGTCAAAGTGGAGATTGGTAAGGTTGTATATTGAGTGTAGAATATATACCTCAAAAGATTCATTTGAAAATTCTTCAAGCTCCAAAAGAATAAAATAAAAAGAAAAAGAAAAGAAAAAGAGATATGTATGTAAATAAATATGGGAGCTTTGAAGAGATTTAGTGAGGTATTTCAAGTAGTTCTATGTTGGTAACCAAATGCAAAGGAGGCTATGTTGTGTGAAAAAGAAACAAAGTGCAACAAGAAAGGAAAATGTGAGTAGTGTTCAAGGAGGGCATAGTCACTTTCCCAAATGTGTATCCTACCCTTCCCTAAACCTACATTACAAGCTTAAAAGGCACTCATGGGATCTCCAACCGAATGTTCTTGAATATGCGATGAATTAAAATAAGGGCAAGCCTATGGTATGATTGGTTGTAACACTTGAAAGTCTTTGTGAGTGTGAGTGTCTTTGTAAATATGTCCCTTGTTTTTGTCATTATAAATATTGTGAGTTGGGACTTTCTTTCTTTCTTGTGAGGGCACATGAATTAGGATTGAACGGTGAAATTGATATATTCAAAAATGAACGAGTTGAGCATTTGTAGTAGACTAGTGTTGTTGAGTCACTTCTTGAGGCTTATTCTTGTCACTTGATTATTTTTGAATCTTCCTTGCACTTCTTGAAGTTTTTTTTAAATGAGGGAGTTATTCGGGTAAGATGCATACTTGAGCCGAATTATTAGTACCAACCAAATCTATAAGTATAATGCTTGGTTGGAGAATCGACTTGTAAACAATAATAATGCAACTTGTGCTTGAAATGATAAAACCTCATTGAGTGATTAGTTTTGATTTGTTTGAGGACAAGCAAAAGCTCTAAGTTGGGGGTGTTGATGAGTGGTGATTTTACCACTCATTTTAGCCTCTTTTCGTTAGATTTTGCATCCTCCAAAGATAACATGAGATCGTTTATAGTGTGTAATTGCTCAAATTTAAGGGGAATGATGCCATGAAGTGGTTGGTGTTGAATTGGAGTGAAGTTGATCAAAAAGTGGTGAAAATTGCAGAAAACTTCCAGTGATTCCGCACATGCGGAGGAAGAAACGCACCTGGGAAGAAGAGCTAGTCTGGATAGAAACCGCACTGCGGAGAAGAGCTAGTCTAGATAGAAACCACACTTGCGATGTCATCCACGCACCTGCAGAACCGCAGGTGCGACCTTTGGTCCGCATCTGCGGAAATGGCCCAAGACACCAAGACTCGCACCTGCGAGTAGAATTCCGCCCCTGCAGAACCGCACCAGCGATGATTCTTCCACAAGTGCGGTCAACGGGTATCAGGTCTGGGCAAAGATGTAAAATCACATTTTTCATTCCCAACTCAGATATACTCGACCTAGTAGACATTTTTCTGTATCTTTTTGCATATCTTTGGCTTTGTAAATATATTTTTGATAGAGAAGAATAAGTCTTGAAGCTAGGGTTTGCACACACACTTGGGTTGTGAAGATTTCACTCTTGTGGTTAAGGTTTTCTACCCATTTATGTTTGTTTCTTCATTTCCTTGTTTTTTATTGAATATTTAAGTGTGTAGTATTTATTTCCAACACTTGAATCTTGTTAATGGAAATTTACATTTTTAAAGTGTGGATTAAATACCTTGTTGTGCTTATGTATTGAATAATTTTATTATATTTATGAAGTGAGTTATTGTTTCTTTAATTATTCTTGTTCTTTAATGTTTCCAAAGGGATTAGCTAACCGTAGGACTCGCATATTAACTCCGAATTAATTTTGGAAAAGATAATTTGGGGTTGGGAAAGATTAATTAACAAGAACTTGAGGCTTTAACCCTCATTTTATAGATTCTACCTAGGGATAGGATTGAACTACTTGTAGCCAAATCCGGAAGTGCTTAATCTCTTAATTGGGTTAGGAATAATTCAATTAGGAAGTCTTGTTAGTCTTTTGGAAAAGCTAATTACGAATTATTATCCGTGGCTAATTAACATAAACTCGCTCATATTTGTAAAATCGTGAAATACATTGGATCGTTACTTTAGTTTAATTCCCGAAGCTTCCATACTTGTTGCCATTTATCATTTTACTTGATTTCTAGGTTAATTATATTTTCGCATTTAGTTATAAACAACTTTCAAAACCAAAATCTTATTTGTTTGGCATTGCGCGATAAAGTGATGATTCTCATGCATTCCTAATCGCCTCCATATTATTCTCTGTGGGATTTGACCCCAACCTTGTTAGGTTACTATATTTAACATAGATCCCTTACACTATTTTAAGGTGTAATTTGAGCGTATCATCCACCCTCTTAGAGGGAAGGGTTGCGAGGTCAGTTCGAGCAGCTTGAGTAGGGCCAGATGTTAGTGACTGATTATGAAGCAAGATTTTCTGAGTTGTCTTGCCATGCACTGATGATACTTCCTACCGATTTATAGAGAGTGCGAAGATTTTTTGCGGGGTTGCACCCCACTATTCAGGCTAGCGTGGCCCGAGAGGTTGAGATAGTTACTAGTTATTAGCTAGTAGTAGAGATTGCTCAGAGGATTGAGGACTATCGCTAGAGAGGTAGAGAGCAGATGGAGTAGGACAAGAGGAGCCGTTTTTCTTGAGAGCTTAGACGTGTCGCGATCAAGGGCATAGGTCACTGTGGGAGGGGTCAGCCTAGTAGGCCCACACATCTAGCACCACCAGCTCCTTAGGGTGTTCTGGAGCGACCCTATTTTAGAGCCATGCCAGAGAGTTCATACAACCCACCAGCTATCTAGGGTTCTCCTACTGGGTATCCAGGTCATCAGGGTCAGACTTCGAGGCAGCAACCTATGGTGCTGATAGGTTGTTACGAGTATGGAGATCCGGGTCACATGAAGAGATCCTGTCCTAGGATTTGGGGTAAGGTAGTACAGCAGGGGCAATAACCCATGATTTCAGCTATAGTAGCGCACCAGCTGTCCGGCCACCTAAAGGCGAATAGCAGGTGGGTAGGGGGTCATCCTAGAGGTGGGGGTCAGACAGGCGGGGCCCAGCCAGATTCTATGCTTTTCCAGTGAGACCATATGTAGTGGCCTCAGATTTCGTGATCACATGTATTATTTCTGTATGTGGTAGGGATGCTTCGGTATTATTTGACCTAGGGTCCACCTATTCATATGTGTCATCTCTGTTTCCTTATTTCCTGGATATCCCTCACGTGTCTTTGGGTACTCCTGTTTATGTGTCCACTCTTGTAGGCAATTCTGTGATTGTGGATCGGATCTACCGGTCAATCATTGTTACATTTTGTGGTTACGAGACTAGAGCAAACATTCTGCTACTTGATATGACTGACTTTAAGGTCATCCTGGGCATGGACTAGTTATCTCCATATCACGCCATCCTTGATTGCCATGACAAGATTGTTACCTTAGCGATACCAGAGTTGTCGACGTTGGAGTGGAAGGGTTCATCTGTCAGCACTTCCAGTCGAGTTATCTCTTTTCTGAAGGCACGACATATGGTCGAGAAGGGTTGTCGAGCTTATCTAGCCTATGTTCGGGACATTACCGCCGAGTCCCCAATAATTGAATCAGTGTCAGTGGTTCGAGAGTTCGTCGATGCGTTTCATTCTAACCTTCCGGGAATTCTGCCAGATCGTGATATTGATTTCTGCATTGACATGGCTCAAGGTACCCAACCTATATCTATTCCACCTTACCGTATGGCTCCAAAAGAATTGAAGGAATTGAAGGAGCAGCTTGAAGAGATGCTAGCAAAGGGGTTTGTAAGACCGAGTGTGTCACCTTGAGATGCACGAATATTGTTTGTGAAAAAGAAGGATGGGACTATGCGGATGTGCATTGATTACCGCTAGTTTAACAAAGTTACAATCAAGAACACGTACCTGTTACAACGTATCGATGATTTCCTTGACCAGTTGCAGGGCGCTATGGTGTTTTCTAAGATTGACCTGAGATCAAAGTACCATCAACTGAAGATTCGGGACTCAGATGTTCCGAAGACTGCCTTATGTACTAGATACGGTCATTATGAGTTTCTGGTGATGTTCTTTGGCTTGACTAATGCCCCAACGACATTCATGAACTTGATGAACATGGTGTTCAGACCTTATATTGATTCTTTTGTTATCGTCTTCATTGATGACATTTTGATTTACTCGCGCAGCCTGGGGGAGCACGAGCAACGTTTGAGGGTAGTGCTCTAGACATTGCGGGAACAGAAGTTGTATGCTAAGTTCTCCAAGTGTGAGTTTTGGTTAGATTCTATGGCATTCTTGGGACATGTTGTATCATGCGAGGGTATTAAGGTGGATCCCAGGATAATTGAGGCAGTTCAGAGTTTGCCTTATCCTACTTCGGCGACCGAGTTCAGGAGCTTCTTGGGGTTAGCAGGTTATTATTACTGGTTAGTGGATGGTTTTTCATCCATTGCAGCACCTTTGACCAGATTGACCTAGAAGGGTGCTCGGTTCCGTTGGTTCGATGTTTGTGAGGCGAGCTTTTAGAAGCTCGAGACAACCTTGACTACAACATCAGTGTTAGTGTTGCCCTCCGGTTCAGGAACGTATATGGTGTATTGCAACGCTTCACGCGTTGGCTTGCGTATAGATGCAGGAGGAACTTTGATGATTATCTCGTCGTATCTAAACCAGTGGGACATCAAAGTTTGGGGCGAGTTATATTTGGAGTTTGCCGCGATCGCCCACGCTCTTAAGATTTGGAGGCATTATCTATATGTGGTGTCTTTTCAGGTGTACACTGATCACTGCAGTTTGCATCACTTGTTCAAGCAAATGGATCTCAATTTTAGGCAGCGTAGATGGCTTGAGTTACTAAAGGACTATGAGAGGCCACTAGCTTTGGACGTCCTTGGCTAGCTGACTTGTGAGGTTGGTCATTTTAGAGTATTGGTAGTTTGGCATTCATATTAGCACTATTCAGCTAGATGAGAGCTTGAGCTATGAGGAAGAGATAGTTGCTATTGTAGATAGACAGGATCACCAGCTCGAGGTACAAAAGGATTTCCGCAGTAAAGGTCCAGTGGAGAGGCCAACCAGTCGAGGAGGCGACTTGGGAGTCCGAGGAGGACATGCGGAGCAGATACCCACACTTATTCAGCACTCCAGGTATGACTCTAGACCCGTTCGAGGATGAACGTTTGATGCAGATGTGGAGAATATAACGACTCGATCGGTCGTTTTGCTTTCTAGGACCCCATGCCCTTAAATAAGACTTCTCGTACTTTCTTTTACTACTTTGTGACTTGCGGGGATAGTTGGTACTGAATTTGACGGTTCCAATAGGTTTGTATGATGATTTCGGACTTGGGCATATGCTCGGAATGGGATTTGGATAACCCGGGAGCGTTTCAGCATCCAATAGTGAAAGTTGGTTCATACATGTTTTAGAAGTTCTTTAAATTTGGTTTGGAACGCGTTTTGGTGATATCGAGGTCCAAATGCAATTCCGAGACCAGAATAGTTCTGTAATGTCATTTAATACTTGCACGCAAAATTTGGTGGCATTCTGAGTAGTTAAGTACGTTTCAGTGCATTGGAAGTGAAATTAAGAACTTGAAGTTCTTAAATTTGATTCACTGGTTTTAGGTTGCGATTTTTAGTTTTAATGTTGTTTCGAGCATTCCGAAAGTTCGAACGAGTGCGTCTTATTATTCCAAACTTGTTGGTATGTTCGGACGGGGCCTCTAAGGCCCTGGATACCATTCAGACGTTGTGCAAGTCGAGTTCAAAGCTCAAAAGCGTTGTTGGTGCACCAGTTCTAGTGTGCCCGCTCCTGCGGTTGGGCAGCCGCATGTGCGAGCCACAACGTGCAAAAGCGGAGGAGGGAGGACAACCCAGGCATTGTAGGTGCAGACCTTTTGACGCACTTGCGCAATCGTAGGTGGTCTCAAGTGTGAGCCTTTGCGTAGATGCGGTCCCTTGAGCCCGCAGATGCGGAGCTTAGCCAGTAGGGGAAGATGCACACCTGTAATGGATTTTCCACAGGTGGGGGACCGTAGGTGCAAAAAAATTGAAGGCTGTGAGATTCATTTAATACGGGACTTAGACCAATTTTTACACATTTCACTTACTCCTTGGGCGATTCTTGGAGCTTCTTGCGAGGTATTTTCACCTAGCTTTTAGAGGTAAGTAATTTCTACCACATGTGAGTTAAATACTTAAATTATGGGTATATTAACATGTTGAAATTAGTTAAAATCATGGATTTAGAGGAAAATTTAGGGTTTTGATAAAAATGGAGTTTTACCAAGAAATTGGTTCTGGAACTTAGTGAAATTATATGTTTAAGTTCCTTAGGTTGTTGGTAATAACTTTCTTCAAAAATTTCCAGAATCCGGGCACGTGGATGAAATTTTAGGAATCTTGCAAATTGAATTTGGGAATTTCTTAATAGTTGGTGCCGCGCCCCATATTTCTCGCGAAATCGGGTTTCGACATTTTTGAGACAACTCCCTTCCTTTTGGGATGGGATATAAGGTTTGAAGAGTCATCACCTAACGAATTAAGGTGCGTTGGCGCACCTAGAGCAGTTAACTAATGAAACTAGTTTTCATCACCAGAGATCGGGTAAGGGCTCTTAATTACCTTGAGGGGAAAGTTTAGGCACCCATCGAGGTCTACAACGGTTGGTCCCGACCGAACATAATTAAGTTCATTAGTCTTAAAGGCAAATAAAGCAATTTGGATAACAATACATTACTTTAAGCAAGATTAAATGTCACGACCCCAAATCCTAACCGGCCGTTATGGCGCCTATCGTGGAACTAGGCTAGCCAACCATCACCTTACTACGCATTTATTCAATTATAGCAGTTTACAATTAAATAATAATCAAGCAACTATAGCAAAATTTATATAAATAAGTCTTAACGTCCCAAAAATAATCTAACAACCTCCCAAGAACTGGAGTCAATAGTCATGAGCAACTAAGAATAAATAAATCTAACTCTGCTAAAACTATAATATAAGTCTCTGAATCAAGAGCTAAAAACATAATAAGGAAGGGAAATGGAGAAGCTGTGGACGTTGGACAGCTACCTCGAAATCCCGTGACTGCTGCTAACGAACCTGCGTCAGCTACTGCTGCGAGCTCGTACCTGGATCTGTGCACAGAGGCACAGGGAGTCTTTATGAGTACGCCAACTCAGTAGTAATGAAAAGAAATCACAGTCTGAGAAATATAAAGCACACAAACAGATACACCATTTCACAACAACCAGTAAAACATCAAGTCACCAAGTAGTATTTAGCAAATTCATAGGTTCAAAAACCAGTTCCAAACTCCTTTGAAAAACAAGTACAATATCAGTATATCTCAGTGAAATCCTCAGTAAAACCAGTTTGAAAATGAAGTAAATCATAGCTTGAAAACAGGTAATATCATCATAAAAGTGCCCCTAGGACAAAAAATCATTCCTCATAACAGATGCCCTCAGGCATTCCCTCAATCACTCAGTATCAATCATCACTCAGTATCAGCCCCGCGGGCAATCATCATCACTCAATCGGTACCGGCGCTCACTGGGGGGTGTTTTATAGACTCCGAAGGGGATCCTACAGCCCAAGCGCAATAATAACATAAGGCCTGGAAGCCTCCTCACATCACTCAGTCAAACACTTTCAATTAGCCCTTAGGCCATAAACAAACCGGGTTCTCGACCCAAAACAGTGTTTCATTTTTCAATAAATAGTATCAAAATACTCTGAGTGTCAAAACCACTTATCAGGAAAAGACTAAGTGTAATTCACAACATATAAAGTGAGGAAACACAGTAAAACAGTCCCCCAAGGGGTAAACAGATCGGCACTAGGCCCCAAACACGGCTTACAGCCCAAAACATATCATAATATATAAATACTAATTAAGCATAAGCTTAAAAATCGGTTTATCAACTCAATGGTCGCTTAAATACGGTGATATTTCCAAATTTTCAATCTTTCCAGTTCAAAACCCATAAAAGGGTGCATAGTCCGGGGTTTCATACCCTCAGGACAGGATTTCAAGACATTACTTACCTCAAAACTAGCCCGGAATTATTCCGCAACACGCTTGCCTCTCGAATCAATCTCCGAAGGCTCCAAATCTACCAAGTTCAGATTTTTATCATCAACATATGCTTAAGGAATAAATTCCAATTGAAAAATATCGAATTTACCCCAATCGGAGTCTGTTTGACCCCTCAAATCAACCTTTGAATGTCTCATAATCTCATGCCCCAAAATCCTATTTTTCTACTGTTTTCCATGAATTAAAGGCTGGGATTATGGTCTATATTCACCCATAAACGTGTTTTGATAACCAATTTACTTACCTCTATGATACCCAATGATTTTCTCCTTCAAAATTCGTCCAAAAAGCTCCTTGTCCGTACACAAATGGTGAAATAAGGGTTTAACTCGCAGAGGGTTTAATTATATATTTTTGCCCAGGTATTTCCGCGCCTGCGACCAAATTACTCGCGCCTGCGGCTTCGCAGGTGTGATTCTCCTTCCGCGCCTGCGATCTCTACCGGTCTCCGCCGACTTCCGCACCTGCCACTCGACCTCCGCACCAGCGACTTCGCGGGTGCGACCATCCTCTCGCACCTGCGGAAACTCTGTAGCCCCGCCAAGTCTAGCACCTGCGGCTCCCTACTCGCCACTAAGAGACCGCATCTGCGGTTCTCCAACGCATGTGCGATCCCGCACCTGCGGTCAAACTTCCGCAGGTGCGGAAATCTCTGTGATTCCACACCAGCAGCTTTTTGCTGCAATTTCCAACTTCCGAAGTTCCCGTTAACCATCCGAAATCAATCCTGAGCCCCTCGAGACTCCAACCAAACTTACCAACATGTCCCATAACATCATTCAAACTTAGTTGCACTCTCAAAACACCAAAACTAACATCAAAACACCAAATTTACATCAGATTCAAGCCTAAGAACTTTGAAATTTCTAAAATTCACCAATGATGTTGAAACTATCCAAATCAACTCCATTTGACCTGAAATTTTGCAGACACATCCAAAATGATATTACGAACTTGTTCCAACTGTCGGAATTTCATTCCGACCCTGATAGCCTACTTTCCACTGCGACCGAAAATCACCAAAAACTAACTTTTGCCAATTCAAGCCTAATTCTAAACCGGACATCAAAGAATTATTCTGAACATACTCCTAAGTCCCAAATCACCTAACAAAGCTATCCGAGCCGTAAAATCCGCATTTCATCGTTTACCAAAAAGTCAACTCTTAGTTGACTTTCCCATTTTAAGGCTATTTTAAAGACTAAGTGACTGAATTCTCATTTAACCATTCTGATTTCAAGCTTATCAACTCTAACACATCAATAATAGATTAATCCATTTATGATAAGTCAATAACAACAGTTATAATGCAGGTTTTTACGTAACGACGGACCGGGTCGTTACATTCTCCCCCTCTTAAACAAACGTTCGTCCTCGAACGAGTCTAGAACCATACCTGGAGTCTCAAACAAGTGAGGATATTTGCTCTGCATCTCCCGCTCGGTCTCCCAAGTAGCCTCCTCTACTGGCTGACCTCTTCACTGCACCTTCACTGATGCTATATCCTCATCTTTCTGACCCCACGAGCTAAAATAGCTACTGGCTCAACCTCGTATGACATATCACCCTCGAGCTGAACTGTACTAAAGTGTAATACATGAGAAGGATCACCAACATATTTCATGAGCATCGACACATGAAACACCGGATGAACACTCGACAAGCTGGGTGGAAAAGCAAGTCTATAAGCCACCTCTCCAACCTTCTGAAGCACCTCAAAAGGAACGATAAATCGCGGACTCAGCTTTCCTCTCTTTTCGAACCTCATAACACCCTTCATGGGTGACACCTTCAGCAGTACCTTCTCACCTTCCATAAATGATACATCCCGAACTTTCTGGTCCGCATAAATTTTCTGTCTAGACTGCACCGTGCGAAGTCTCTCCTGAATCAAGTTCACCTTTTCCAACGCATACCGAATCAGATCTGTGCCCAATAACTTAGCCTCACCAGGCTCGAACCAGCCAACCGGAGATCTACACCTCCTACCATATAAAGCCTCATACGGGGCCATCTGAATACTGGACTGATAGCTGTTGTTATATGCAAACTCCGCTAATGGCAGAAACTGATCCCATGGACCACCAAAATCAATCACACAATCCCGTAATATATCTTCCAATATCTGAATAGTCCATTTTGACTCCCTGTCGGTCTGAGGGTGAAATGCAGTGCTCAACTTTAGATCAGTACCCATACCTTTCTGTACGGCTCTCCAAGCTGAGATGTGAACTAAGTACCTCTGTCAGAAATAATAGAAACCGGAACTCCATGCAACCGGACAATCTCCTTAATGTA
>ML255550.1:28351-64765 GCA_005239495.1 Nicotiana undulata
CTCTGGTGCTCATACTTGACCTGCTGGAAGTTAAGACACCGTGCTACATACTCAACAATATCTCTCTTCATACGTCTCCACCAATACTGCAGTTTCAAATCCTGATACATCTTCGTGGCACCCGGATGTATAGAATACCGCGAACTGTGAGCCTCTGATAATGTCAACTCTCGAATACCATCCACGTTGGGCACGCAAATACGACCCTACATTCTCATAACTCCATCATTACCAATAGTCACCTCTCTAGCATCACCCCGACGAACTCTATCTTGAAGGACTAATAGGTGTCGGTCATCATATTGTCTCGCCTTAATCTGATCAATTAAAGAAAACCGAGAAGCCATGCTAGCTACCACCCGTGGAGGATCTGACAAATCCAATCTCACTAACTGACCCGCTAAAGCCTGAACATCAAGGGATAAAGGTCGCTCTGCTGCTGAAAGATAGGCTAGGCTTCCCAAACTCTCGGCTCTGCAACTCAAGGCATCAGCCACCACATTGGCCTTCCCCGGATGATACAAGATAGTCAAGTCATAGTCCTTGAGAAGCTCCAACCATATCCTCTGCCGCAAATTCAAGTCCTTCTGCCTCAGCAGATACTGCAAACTACGATGATCGGTGTAAATCTCACACTGTACTCCATACAAATAATGCCGCCAAATCTTTAAGGCATGAACAATGGCAGCTAACTCCAGATCATGCACTGGATAATTCTTCTCATGCACCTTCAACTGCCTCGACGCGTAGGCAATCACCCTACTGTCCTGCATCAACACCGCGCCCAAGCCAACTCTAGAAGCGTCACAATAAACCGTATAAGAACCCGAACCAGTAGGCAACACCAATACCGGAGTTGTGGTCAATGCTGACTTGAGCTTCTGAAAGCTCTCCTCACGTTCATCGGACCATCTGAATAGAACACCCTTCTGTGTCAATTTAGTCAGAGGTGAAGCAATAGAAGAAAACCCTTCTACAAAGCGACGATAGTAACCCGCCAGACCAAGGAAACTCCGAATCTCTGTAGCTGAGGACGGTCTAGGCAAACTCTACACCGCCTCGATCTTCTTCGGATCAACTTGAACACCCTCACTAGACACCACGTGCCCCAAGAAAGCTACTAAACCAAGCCAAAACTCATACTTAGAGAATTTGGCATAAAGCTTCTCCTCCCTCAATCTCTGCAACATGATTCTCAAGTGCTGAGCATGCTCTTCCTGGCTACGAGAATAAACCAGGATGTCATCAATGAACACAATAACGAAAGTATCAATGTATGGCTGAAATATGCTGTTCATCAATTGCATGAACACTGTCGGAGCATTGGTCAGCCCAAATGACTTAACCAGAAACTCATAATGACCGTATCTGGTCCTGAAAGCCGTCTTCGGGATATCATAATCCCGAATTTTCAACTGATGACACCCCGACCTCAAGTCGATCTTGGAGAATACCTTAGCTCCCTGAAGCTGATCAAATAAGTCGTCAATACGAGGCAACGGATAACGATTCTTCACTGTAACCTTATTCAACTGTCTATAATCAATACACATGCGCATCGAACCACCCTTCTTTTTCACAAACAACACCGGCGCACCCCAAGGCGATACATTAGGCCGAATGAACCCCTTATCTAAGAGTTCCTAAAGTTGCTCTTTTAATTCTTTCAACTCTGCTAGTGCCATACCGTAAGGGGGAATAGAGATAGGATAAGTATCTGGAATCAGGTCAATACCAAAATCAATATCCCTGTCAGGTGGCATGTCTGGCAGGTCTGCAGGAAATACATCCGAAAAATCACGGACTAGGGGAACAGAATCAACAGAGGGAGTCTCACTACTAACATCCCTCACAAACGCAAGATAAGATTCACACCCTTTCTCAACCATACGCCGAGCCTTTAAATAAGAAATCACTCTGCAAGGCACGTGCTCTATAGACCTCCTCCACTCAACTTTCGGAACACCGGGCATAGCTAAGGTAACGGTCTTAGCGTGACAATCAAGAATAGCATGACATGGGGATAACCAGTCCATGCCCAGAATTACATCAAAATCTACAATACTTAGTAACATCAAGTCCACTCGGGTCTCCAACCCCTCAATAGATATAAGACACGACCGATACACACGGTCCACAACAATAGTATCACCCACCGGAGTCGAAACATGAATAGAAGTAACTAGAGACTCACGAGGCATATTCAGAAAATGAGCAAAATAGGATGAGACATAGGAGTACGTGGAACCGGGGTCAAATAAAGCAAAAGCATCAGTGTGACAAACTGAAATAGTACCTGTAATCACTGCATCTGACGCTATAGCATCAAGCCTAGCCGGAAGTGCATAAATACGTGGTTGGCCTACACCTGCTCGACCTCCCCCTCTAGGACGACCTCGTGCTGTTTGACCACCACCCCTGGCTGTCTGGGTAGGTGGTGATATGACTAGGGCTGAACCCTCTACTGGGATGAACTACCAAAATGACGGGGACATTGCCTTCACCCATGCCCGGGCTCTCCACATTCATAAAAATTACCTATAGCTAGGGAAAACGACCGAGAACCTCCACCCCTCTAATAACCACCAGACGAACCATGCATAGAAGAGCCCTAATGATATGATGCTCGGGCGGAGCTCTGAGCTGGAAGGGAACTAAAGGATGAACGTCCCTGATGAGCATTGCGAGGACCCTGCCCCGACGATACACCACTGTACGCTGGGCGAACTGACAGTGGAGGTTTAAATGAACGACCTCTGATAGGCTGAAATTGCCCTCTGGAAGGGGCACCACTGTAATTACCTGATCCCCGAGGCCTCTTGACCTCTCTTTCCTCACGATCATGCCTACGAACCGACTCAATATCCCGAGCAATATCAACAACCTGCTTAAATGTGACTCCAGACACCCTCTCTCTGGTCATCAAAATCCGAAGCCGATACGATAGACCATCTACAAACCTCCTAATCCTCTCTCTGTCAGTAGGGACAATCTCAGAAGCATGTCTAGCTAACTCAGAAAACCTCATCTCGTAGTGGTGACTGATAATTCTCCCTGGCGCAGCTGCTCAAACTGCCTACGCTGCTCCTCTCTGTGGGACTGAGGAACATATTTCTCCAAAAGGATCGTGGAGAACTGCTGCTAGGTGAGAGGTGCTAAACCAGCCTACGCCTCTCGAATGACTCCCACAAAGTAAAAGCTGCACCCGCAAACTGAAATGTAACAAACGAGACCCCACTGGTCTCCAAAATACCCGCGGTACGCAGTATCCTCTGCATTTATCAAGAAAACCTTAGGCATCCTCACCCTCTGCGCCACTGAAAGTCGGAGGCTTAAGTCTGCTGAACCTTTCCAACCTACGCTGCTCATCCTCAGGCATAGCAGCGACCATAAACTCCTGAGCTGGAGCAACTGGCTGAACTGGGGCTGCTTCTGGTGCCGGAATACCCCATACAACCTGCTCAGGTGTCCGAGCAGCTGGAGTCTGATTGCCTCCCCCGGCCTGAGCTGCAATGGCAGTAGTAGACATACCAACTGCCTGAGCCAAAGTGGAACACACTGTCAATATTTGAGCTAGGGTCTCCTGAAGACCCGAAATAACAATAGGCACCGCAGGTGCCTGAGCCTGTCCCGCTGGAGCACCATAGGCGGGACCCTGATCCTGAACGATAGGGGGATCCTGTGGTACCACCCCGGCTGCTGCCTGAGCTGGTACCCTACCTCTACCTTGGCCTCGACCCCTTGTGGGTCTGGTTGGTGCCTGGTTACCCTGATCGGTATTGCGTGTCCTCACCATTTGTGAGAGAATGAAACAACGTAAGTTTAGATTTCAAGAATCAATAGATTGGAACGAAAGAGTTCAAGAAAAATAGAGATGTTTCCTAAAAGTTCTGTAGCCTCTCGAAGATAAGTACAGTCATCTCCGTACCGATCCGCCAGACTCTACTAAACCTGCTCATGACCGTTGAGTCCTATGTTACCTAGTGCTCTGATACCAACTTGTCACGACCCCAAATCCTAACCGGCCGTGATGGCGCCTATTATGGAACTAGGCTAGCCAACCATCACCTTACTACGCATTTATTCAATTATAGTAGTTTACAATTAAATAATAATCAAGCAACCATAGCAAAATTTATATAAATAAGTCTTAACGTCCCAAAAATAGTCTAACAACCTCCCAAGAACTGGAGTCAATAGTCATGAGCATCTTAGAATAATTAAATCTAACTCTGCTAAAACTATAATATAAGTCTCTGAATCAAGAGCTAAAAACATAATAAGGAAGGGAAATGGAGAAGTTGTGGACGCTGGACAGCTACCTAGAAATCCCGTGACTGCTGCTAACGAACCTGCGTCAGCTACTGCTGCGAGCTCGTACCTGGATCTGTGCACAGAGGCACAGGGAGTCTTTATGAGTACGCCAACTCAGTAGTAATGAAAATAAATCACAGTCTGAGAAATATAAAGCACACAAACAGATACACCATTTCACAACAACCAGTAAAACATCAAGTCACCAAGTAGTATTTAGCAAATTCATAGGTTCAAAAACCAGTTCCAAACTCCTTTGAAAAAAAGTAAATATCAATATATCTTGGTAAAATTCTCAGTAAGATTCTCAGTAAAATTCTCAGTAAAAACCCAGTTTGAAAACATAGTAATATCATAAAAAAAGTGCCCCTAGGGCCAAAAATCATTCCTCATAACAGATTCCCTCAGGCATTCCCTCAATCACTCACTATCAATCATCACTCAGTATCAGCCCCGCGGGCAATCATCATCACTCAATCGGTACCGGCGCTCACTAGGGGTGTTTTACAAACTCCGGAGGGGCTCCTACAGCCCAAGCGCAATAATAACATAAGGCCTGGAAGCCTTCTCATCTCTCTCATGAGGCCTAGAAGCCTCCTCACATCACTCATAAGGCCTGGAAGCCTCCTCACATCACTCAGTCAGACACTTTCAATTAGCCCTTAGGCCATAAACAAACCGGGTTCTCGACCAAAACAGTGTTTCATTTTTCAATAAATAGTATCAAAATACTCTTAGTGTCAAAACCATTTATCAGGAAAAGACTGAGTGTAATTCACAACATATCAAGTGAGGAAACACAGTAAAANACAACCCAAAACATATCATAATATATAAATACTAATTAAACATAAGCTAAAAATCGGTTTAGCAACTCAATGGTAGCCTAAATACGGAGATATTTCCAAAGTTTCAATCTTACCAGTTCAAAACCCGTAAAAGGGTTCATAGTCCGGGTTTTCATACCCTCAGGACAGGATTTCAAGACATTACTTACATCAAAACTAGCGCGGAATCATTCCGCAACACGCTTGCCTCTCGAATCAACCTCCAAAGGCTCCAAATCTACCAAGTTTAGATTTTTATTATCAACATATGCTTAAGGAATAAATAACAATTGAAAAATATCGAATTTAACTGAAAAATCCGAAACCGGTCAAAATCTGACCCCCAGGCCCGCGTCCAGAAACTCAGAAATTTTTACAGAAAAGTGTTCTTCATCTTCCCACGAGTCCGTACATATAAAGAACACAAAAATTGGAGTGTGTTTGACCCCTCAAATCAACCTTTGAAGGTCTCATAATCTCATGCCCCAAAATCCTATTTTTCTACTGTTTTCCATGAATTAAAGGCTAGGATTATGGTCTATAATCACCCATAAACGAGTTTTGTTAACCAATTTACTTACCTCTGTGATACCCAATGATTTTCTCCTTCACAATTCGTCCAAAAAGCTCCTTGTTCGTACACAAATGGTGAAATAAGGGTTTAAGTTGCGGAGGGTTTAATTATATATTTTTGCCCAGGTATTTCCGCGCCTGCGACCAAATTACTCGTGCCTGCGGCTTCGCAGGTGCGATTCTCCTTCCGAGCATGCGATCTCTACCGGTCTCCCCCGACTTCCGCACCTGCGACTCGATCTCCGCACCAGCGACCTCGCGGGTGCGACCATCATCTCGCACCTGCGGAAACTCTCCAGCCCCGCCAAGTATCGCACATGCGGCTCCCTACTCGCCCCTGCGAGACCGCACCCTGCGTCTCTCCAACGCACCTACGATCCCGCACCTGCGGTCAAACTTCCGCAGGTGCAGAAATCTCTGTGATTCCACACCAGCAGCTTTTTGCTGCAATTTCCAACTTCCGAAGTTCTCGTTAACCATCTGAATTAAATCCCGAGCCCCTCGGGACCCCAACCAAACTTACCAACATGTCCCATAAAATCATTCAAACTTAGTTGCACTCTCAAAACACCAAAACTAACATCAAAACACCAAATTTACATCGGATTCAAGCCTAAGAACTTTGAAATTTCTAAAATTCACCAATGATGCTGAAACTATCCAAATCAACTCCGTTTGACCTGAAATTTTGCAGACACATCCAAAATGATATTACGAACTTGTTCCAACTATCGGAATTCCATTCCGACCCCGATAGCCTACTTTCCACTGCGACCGAAAATCACCAAAAACTAACTTTTGCCAATTCAAGCCTAATTCTACACCGGACATCAAAGAATTATTTTGAACACACTCCTAAGTCCCAAATCACCTAACAAAGCTATCCGAGCCGTAAAATCCGCATTTCAAGGTCGTTTACCAATAAGTCAACTCTCAGTTGACTTTCCCATTTAAGGCTATTTTTAAAGACTAAGAGACTGAATTCTCATTTAACCATTCCGATTTCAAGCTTATAAACTCTAACACATCAATAATAGAATAATCGGTCTTGATAAGTCAATAACAGCAGTTATAATGCAGGTTTTTACGTAACGACGCACTGGGTTGTTACATTAAAGGGGTACTAGGGTTTTTAGCCTATAGGATCATTTCCATGCAATACTTGGTAACTTTCCCCATGTTGGGGTGCTACACATAGTATTAGCCCATGGGTCAACATCTCCTTTACTACCTGTTGATACCCAATTATTTTCCTATATATATATATATATATATATATATATATATCTTCAAAACAATGCACGAGCATCGATTAATATTTTTCCATAATTTCTGCAATTTTTAGGATTTTTAAATAATTTATCCATGTATCTTATTATATAAACAATTACTAATTGCATCACAAATGGTTTTATGATAATTTTATTGGCTATATTTATCATTTATATTTATACTAAGCTTTAATTATTTCTTGAATAGCCCTATTTACATTTTAGGGTTATAATTGCAATAACTTTGCAATAATAGTTCGCATGTGCATAATTACCTTATTTCACAAGAAAGTGACATTTTATATTTCTATAATATTAAGTAATTAGTTTAAATCATTTTTAGGCATTAATGGCACTTTTATCATTTTATTAGCTATTTTGAAAAAATATTTTTATCTAATTAATTGGTATTTAACAAATAGCCACTTTTAATTTCGGACTTTAGGCAAAATTACCCAGCCCAATTAAATCATAACCCAATACCCACAACCCATAACACATAACCCATTTCCTAAACTCGCCCAACCCAGATGGAATCATGGTCGTTGATCTCAGAAGATCAACGGTCCAGGATCTATTTCCTTTCTTAATTACACCAAACATCCCAAACCCTACTCACTTCTCCTAACCCCGCCGCCCCTGAATCCCTCTTCCTCTCTTCTATGTCTCTTCTCTCTCCCTAACCCTAGCCCGCCGTCACTTGACCCCTTCAATCCACGGGGTTTCCCTTTGGTCTTAGGCCCCATTCGGCCTCCTACCTCTATTGGTTGTTCGAGTTCTTTGTTGTTTGATGGAATATCAAAGAGATCCAAGACATACTCGGTCCAAACATTCACTTTCTCGATGAACCTGCCTGTGTTCATCTCTATGTTCCTGAGTACTGTTATCTTCATGTTTATGGCTTTAAATCTCTGGTTCCAACCCGAATTTTTTTCACCTCTGTCCATTTTTTAAAACCCTAGTCACTTTCTACTCGAGTCTGTTCAGATCTCTATAGATCTGAGATGATTTTTGAGTTTATCTGATATTCCTCTTTAAAGATCTTCTGTTTTCTTATTATTATCCGATTTTAGTTTTTCTCTAAAACTAGGGTTTCATCTCTTTACGTTTCTGCAAAACATTTCTAAAGAGTTGAGTGTTTTAATTCCGATTCTCTTTGTTTTCTTGACTGGTTTTCATATCTATGTTTTAATCCTAATGTTTCTAATCATTTCAATGTTCGTTATGATATTTGCCCGTTATTCTTTGGCTTTGTCAATTATAAGAGATTAACTGATTTTTTTGCCTAATTAGGGTTAAAAATTATATTTTCTATTGAAATTGTTATTTTTCTGCGATTTTTACTTATTTTTCCTTATTTGTGACTCTTAATTGATACTACTTTCCTTAATTATGTTACTAGCATGATTTTTGGGTTCTAATTGTTTTGACCGGCCCATAAATGGTCTCTGGTATATTTGTTTACCTTATTAAACCTCAAACTTGGCTGTTAATTGATTTTCCTAATTTAAGGGGTATTTCCCGGATTCTAGTGTATTAATTGATCAAGTTTAGCCCTAATTAACTAGTTAATTTATTAACATACCTTATTTGTGAACTCTTAATTGTCTTTGCTTTATTTGTCTTACTCTGCTGAATTCTATATAAAACTCACCATTATGAGGTTTTTAAAAAGACACAGAAACACACATAGAGATACAGAAAAACATCTACACACACATAAACTCTTACTCACACACTGATAACTGTAGTTATGTCTGTTACCTCTATTTGCTGCACTGTCTGGCCGGCTGAGACTCTTGGATTCCACTTGCCTTCACCTTCATGTTTGGTATCTCTTAACTGGTATGCCCTAAATTTCTATTATCATGTTCTCTTTTATATGCTGTGTAGTCAATTATTATGAATGTCAATATGCTTCTATTTTGATATCTGATTCTTAACCATCTTTTTCATCAATCACTATGCCTTAGTTCATACTGTTTTATGTTGTTCCATGTGTTGTATAGTAATAGTTTATTTCAGACTTCGAAGCTCTTGTCTGCTATCTAGTTCCATCCTATCTCCTTCTCAACAAGCATGCCTCAGTTCCCGTCCTATTTTATGTGTTGATAATTACCTTAGCATGTTCCTGATCAACTCGTGATTTCTGTATACTTCTTTCAACACTAATGTGCTTTAAATTCCTGCTATCTTTTTTGTATGGCTGTATGATTAGTCACTTAATTTTAGCATGTCTTCTTCTGCTTAGTACATGTTTGTATGATTCCACCTAGTGATAACCAGAAAATCAAATTAACTCCAGCAATGTGAAACTTTGTTTTGGATTCAATTACCTAGTCCCTGCTTAGAAATTGTTTAGGAATTGTGAATGTGTATGTGGTCAGTTCTGTCTATGATTTCAGTGTTCCTGTTTTGTTGTGATTGTTAATTACTAGTATCTATATCTGAATCAATCTGCTGAAATATGGTTCTGTTCTGTTTGTAACTTGTTTCTATTCACTTCTGAAAATAAACTGTTTTCCATAAAACTATCCCCTTACCCTTATATACTATTTTAACCTTCTACTCTTAGCTATTTAGGGGCCTGCCACCCCTGTGTGAGCACTTCCTAGGGTCCATGAGACTCCTCCGAAATCTGACACATTGGGGCTGGCCTTCCAAACTTGTTTACAAAATTGTTTTCTTTGAAAGGTTCTAGTGTGAGTATTGCTTGGGGTCCCTGAGGCCCTTGGGAACTTTGACACACCAGAAGCCCAATTGTGTTATGGAATGGACTACTAGTGTACTCCAGACTTGCTTGAAGGCCTGGCTTTCAGGTTGACATTGGGCCTGCCAAGGCTCCCTATAGTATAATGATTTTTCATTGTGTAATTTATTCATATTGGTCTGTAATAATGTGATAATTCTTGTAAAACTAGATATGGGGTTATTAGTAAAAGCTGGGGATGGATTTTTATATAGCTTTGTTGGGTTCAGGTAGAAATCATGCCTATAGGTTGTGGTGATTATTTATGTGTATTCCATTAGAAACCATGCCTATAGGACCTATCTCATTATTTGTAATCCTGAAATTTTCACTTTGCATCCTAGGAACCCTGCTTCTAGGTCGTTTATCAATTCTACATCAAGAACCATATTTTCAAAATCTCCATGTGTGCTTTAGAAATCATGCTTCTAGGATCTTCGTTGTTGAACTTGTTTGGCAACTGGTTAACGCCTTTACCCGCTTAGATATCATGCCTATAGGAAATACATATAAAATAAGTCTTAACACTTAGACATCATGCTGATAACTAGGGATTTTACCTTATTTTACACTCTTTCTTGCTTAAGTTTTGGATAAAAGTATATGCAAAATAGTCCCAAAAGTTTACTTGTTGTACTTGATTGCAGAGTTTGATCAAAAAGGGTGACAAATAGTCAAAAACCTGATAAAAAGGAGTGAACATGCACAAATACCAAGAACAAGCATAAGCAAGGTTCAACTGACCAGTGCGGACCGCGGTCCACTTTATGCGGTCCGCACTGAAGAGATTCAGAGAGTGCTTTTCAAGGCTATATCCAACGCGGACCGCGGTCCATTCTATGTGGACCGCGGTGGAGAGATTCAGAGTATAGATTTTTGAAGGCCAAAACCAACGCGGACTGAGGTCCAGTTTACGCGGTCCACACTAAAGAGATCCAGAGGGCATCAACATTGAAGGCTAGAAGACCAACACGGACCGCAGTCCTTTCTTCGCAGTCCGCACTGAAGCCACCACGGCCGCGGTGCATTTTAATCGGATCGCAGAGTCAAAGTTCAGAGGCCCAGTTTTGTAAGCTAAAAGCCTCACCGCGACCGCGGTCCATTTTGTGCGGTCCGCGGTGACCCTGCAGGGGTATTTTTTTCCCAGAAAATTTGGCCTAGTATAAATAGTTCCTTTTCTTATTTTTTGGTAAGCTTTTGTGCTTTGATATTATCAGGAGCTCGTGAACGGTTTTTCTTCAGCATTTTGAGTAATTTTAGAATGGTTTCAACATTGAATCTTTCAATTTAGGGTTTTGCTTCATCTATTTATGTGATTTCTTAAGTTATTATGAGTAGCTAAACCCATTATCTTGGGTTGTGGCTCAACCCTAATGTGGGTGTTTGATGGGTCATTTAAATTAAGGCTTAGATGTTTATGGGTAATTGGTATTTGGGCTGATTTATGGTTTTCATGTTAATATTAGTGGTTGCAAACACTAATTGGTGTTTATTTGACTTGGGTTCTTCTTGCGAAAGAGAACTTGAGTCTAGAAAATCAGTCCAACAAGGAATTGGGATGTATTCACGAGTTTGATAGTCTCAATTAACGGGTTAAACCTGAAGATAGTAAAACCCTACTTGAGCCTATATTGCTTGTATGAATTTGACACCCAATTGACCTCGAGGGAGGCAATTAAGGCAAAGACATTCAAACTACCGAGAGGTATAAAGTGGGTAACTTTGAGCATTGGCTATATCACACTCCCCTTCATAACATCCTTGCCTTCGATATTGGAATCCGTCAAATATTCGCCTAGGTGAAAGTCAAAACCCTAGTTCCTTTAACCCATTAAGAAAACAACCAAAACGACATTTGTTAGTTCATTAGAAAATTACCATTAGTATAAAGCGTAGTATAATTGTCAAATCAAAAAGTATGAAAAGTTTAATTAAGAGCACGAAACACTACTAGATTACCTAGAAACTCAACTCCAATATTCATAACTCTCTGTGGAATCGATCCCGATCCTTCGGGTAAAAGCTGCTCCGACCTCATCTTGCTACTTTATAGTAGTGTAGGTTAGAGCCGATCACATACCTATGGGAAATAATTGCAAAACAAAAACAGTTTCAACACTTAGATATCATGCCTATAGGAAATGCATATAAAATCTGTCTTAACACTTAGACATCACGCCTATAATAAATAAGTGTAAAAAATATGTTTTCTACATTTAGATATCATGTCTATTGGAAATAATACTTGTAACCAGTTTCAGCACTTAGAAAGCATGCCTATAGGATCTAAAATAATGAAATATGCCTGTTAAAATCAGTCACTGGATTATAAATTATGGTCTGATTAACGCTTAGATACCATGTCTATTGGATTTGAAAACCAAAGGCTTATTGCACGTGAAAAATTCAAAACAAGAAGCTACGAAAATAAAATAAGAAGTTATAAAAAGGTAATATGAAAGTAAAATGCGTAAAGTAGAATGAATATATACAAGAGGGGATTTAATCAAATATACATAAGGGGGAATGAATATATACGTTAGAAAGTAACTTTATATACAGACCAAAAGTGCAAAAATATGAAAAGTACTAGAATAGTAAAGTTATGTACATACCAAAATAAAAAAGAAAGCATAATAAAAATAAAATATTATCAAATATGTACATTCATCCAAATCAAAAATAGGGCTACCCCCTCAAATGAGATCTAGCATTGTCCTCAATTCTAACTAACAAAATAAGCTCAAAATAAATGAGAAAGAGTCAAGAGAAACTCCCTATAGGCCCTTTGTCTGCATAGGATCCTGAGTATGGGTCCCGAGGTCTGCGGACTGCATGGGAACCTGTAAATGGTCCTCAGAACCCTGTGTCTCCATTGGGACCTGGATCTCCTCTGTAACCTGGACCAGTACTGGAAGCTGTGGCTGACTCGAGGTACCTCCATGCGGGTCCGCCAACTCTATCACAATGCCCTCAGTACGGGGAAACACTCTCTTCCTCTTTGGTGGACTATCTATCTCCGGCTCTGACTCAGGCTTGGCAGCAGGATCATGCAACAACAGTCTAATGGCAAGTGATCTTCCTTCAGCTTATCTACTTCGTTCCTTAACTGCTTCACTGACTCCCTGAAGGCACGCGTCTTCCTCAGCTTCTTAGTCTCCTTCGCAAGCTCTTTCAGTGCCTTTCCATGATTGCCAACAGTGTCCAGAATTAACTTTTGGTTCTCAAGGATCTTCTTCTGGTTTCCCAAAAGCTCCTTGAGAGTGTCCTCCACGGACATTGGGACCTGTGGCGGAGGAGGTGCAGCTTGGGCTGCCACCGTTGTGGAAAGAACAGACAACTTAGAAGTAGCTGCCTGCATCCAGTTGTTGATACTGGATAGGGTCTGGCTCAGACGGTGGGCAGTCAGAGGGTATGACTCTGATGAAGGAATGCCTGGGGCTGCTGAAGTGTAGGGGCCAGCAATGTCTGTGGTGGCTGAGGCAGGGTTAGTAGATGCCACTACAACCACTTTCTCTTCAGACTGGCCAGTGGAAACAGTGGTTTTTCCTTTGAAATTTTTGCTTTTAGGGTTGTCATCACCCTGAAGGTTGTACGAGGAGAACGAAGCCTTTGGCTTCACCTTTACATCAAACCTCCTATTTTCTACCTTTTGGTCTTCAATGTACATGGTTAAGAAATTAGGGAAAGGGTAGGCTCTATCATCTTCTTTCACCACCCGGTTAATAACCCTTGACATCATATTTCCGACATTGATCGGGAACCCTGCCATGATTGAGGCTATCAGCACAGCACGCCTTAGAGGAAGAGAATTTTCGTGAAACGTGGGGTCTAGCCTACTACACACGAACGTCTCCCAATATTAATGAGGACATTCAAGACCCTCCCCCACCACCAGCTCCCAGAGCTGCCCCTCGGGTCCTTCCAAACGAGGGGTATGCTAGTGTTATTGTCCCACCTAGAATCCAGGCGGTAAATTTTCAGATAACAAATGTGATGCTGACAGTCTTGGAGCAGCGGGGCTATTTCACCGGAGCTTCCCACCAAAATGCTTACAAACATTTGAAGGGCTTCGTGGATACCTGCTGGGTTATTAAGCAAACGAACGTCTCAGAAGATGCCTTGAGACTGCGGTTATTCCCCTTCTCTCTTCGAGGAAAGGCTCTTGATTGGCTCGAGCGGCTTCCCAACCACTCCATATCCATATGGGATGAGCTCGCAGACAATTTTATTGCAAAACGTTTCTCCCCTAGTCACATGGCGGCGCTTAGAGATAAAATATTGGCTTTTAAGCAAGAACCCAACGAGCCTTTGCATGAGATTTGGGAGCGCTACCGGACAATGGTTAAGGAATGTCCAAACAATGACATGACTGAAGACATGATTCAACAAACCTTCTACCGAGGAGTAAACACTGTCAATCAATGTGTGGTCAATCAATTGGCCGGTGAAAATTTCATGAAATTGACTTACCCCGAGGCATGTGAGGTCTTAGATTAAATGGCTGACACATCGTCAGCATGGCAAAGTAGAGTAAACGTACCTCAAGGTGAGTCTGGTGTCAATAGTCTTCTTAAAGAACTTCAAGAACATGGGCAAGCAATTGCCGAGCTCACTACCACTATGAACCAACTTGCCAAGGCCCAACTTCAACAATTACAAGGGCCAAAGCAAGTAAATGCCATGGAGGGAGTTAATGTGTTGGTGAACCAAAGAAGACCTCGGGGAAATCCAAAGTAAAGCAACAATGATCAAGGTGACCAAGGACCAAGTGGGTATAGTCAAGAAGAGCCATATGATGATCAAGAGGAGGAATTTATGTATGATAATAATTACCAAAGTCAAGGGAACAATCAAAGCAACAATCAAAACTGGAGCAACCAAGGCAACAATCAAAGTTGGGGTAATCAATGACAGAGAAATTTGAGCAATAACAACAATTCACGAAACAACAACAACCAACAATGGGGGAACAACAATGATAACAATTGGAGCGGAGGCAATAACAACAACAATTGGGGTGGTAATGGTAACCGGGGGTCGGGCTTTCAAAGGCCCCCGATGTACCAAAAACCAAGCAATCCACCCCCGTACCAAGATCAAGGCCAAATCTCATCAAGTAATGACATGGGAAGAATTGAACAAATGTTCAAGAAAATGATGTAGCGCAATGCGGACTCCGATGCTATTTTGGCTTCCCACAACACCTCCATTTGATATCTTGAAGTACAAATGGGCCAAATTTCTCATGCCTTGAACACACGCCCAAAGGGAGCACTACCGAGTGATACGATGGTGAACCCCAAGGGTGGGAACAATAATAATACCGGTCACGCCATGGCGGTGACCACAAGAAGTGGAAAAGGCTGTGAATCGAGTTCTTATTGACAAAAGAGAATTGTTGTTGATGATGATGAATTTCCAAATGATGAGTTACCAGTTGAAGTTGAGCAAGTGGTGGAAGAGCCAACTACTAATGAGGTGAGAATTGACATTCATGATAATGGGGAGGATTTGCAAAGGGACGTGAACCCGTCTAGGGAACACGTGATTGATATGCCAGAATCGGTGGTCCACAAGCCAAGGAACCATTGCCTAGGCCCCCTCCTCCGTATCCTCAAAGGTTGGTGAAGCAAAAGCAAGAGTATGAATTCAAGAAATTCATAGACATGATGAAAAGTCTTTCCATCAATGTCCCTTTGGTTGAAGCTTTTGAGAAAATTCCCGGGTATGCTAAATTCATGAAGGACTTAGTCACAAAGAAGCGGTCTATGAAGTGCGAAACCATTAAGATGACTCACCAAGTGAGTTCCATAGTCCATTCAACGGCACCCAAACGTAAAGACCCGGGAGCTTTTACCATTCCTTGTACAATCGGAGTGCGGATTTTGCTAAAGCTTTGTGTGACCTTGGTGCTAGTATAAACATGATGCCATAATCGGTCTTTAAAAAATTGGGGATTGGGAAACTTAGGGCGACCTACATGCGTCTTCAAATGGCGGATAGATCAATGAAGCGTCCCCTAGGGATAATTGATGATGTGTTGGTGCGGGTGGACAAATTTATTTTGCCCGCGGATTTTGTCATATTTGATTGCGAAGTGGATTATGAGGTCCTCATATCTTGGGAAGGCCCTTCCTTGCAACGGGGAAAGACTTAATTGACGTGGAGGCCGGTGACCTCACTTTCCGAGTGGGAAATGAAAAGGTTGTGTTCCATGTGTGCAAGTTAAAGAAGCAGCCCAATAGCACAAAAATATGTTCTTTCATGGACCTTGTCACCGAGGTCATTATTGATGATGCAAGCTCTATGATTAATGTTGAAGATCCAGTAGAGGCAGCTTTATTGAACCATGATGACATCATGGTGGATGGCTTACTTGAAAGTACCAATGCCCTTCAGGGCATGGTTTCTTATTCCTATGTTCCCCGAAAGCTATCATTGGACTTGGAGAATCGGAAAACTCCTCCGACAAAGACTTCAATCGAAGAGCCACCTACATTAGAGTTGAATCCACTTCCACCACACCTCAGGTATGAATATATTGGTCCCTCTCGTACTTTTCCTGTTATACTTTCCTCTTGCCTAAGCCAATTGCAGGTAGACTCCACTTTAAAAGTGCTAAGGATAAGGAAGAAAGCCATATGATGGACTCTTGCTGACATTCGGGGAATAAGCCCCACATTTTGCATGCATTCTTGAGGATGGAGTGAAGCCTTCCGTAGAACACAAACGGAGGCTCAATGAGGCAATGCCAGAAGTGGTGAAGAAAGAAATAATCAAGTGGCTTGATGCAGGGGTTGTGTACCCAATTTCGGATAGCGCTTGGACTTCTCCAGTCCAATGTGTTCCAAAAATGGGCGGCATGATAGTGGTCCAAAATGACAAAAATGAACTCATTCCAACGAGAACGGTCACAGGATGGCGGGTATGTATGGATTACCGCAAATTAAACAAAGTCACTCACAAGGACTATTTCCCCTTACCCTTCTTGGATCAAATGTTAGATAGGCTTGCGGGTCGGGCTTTCTACTGCTTTCTGGACGGGTATTCGGTCTATAATAAAATCTTGATTACCTCGGAGGATCAAGAGAAGACCACTTTCACATGTCCTTATGGTACATTTTCCTTCTCCTGAATGCCTTTTGGTGTTTGTAATGCACCTGCCACATTTTAGCGGTGCATGATGGCGGTCTTTACTGATATGGTCGAAGACTTCCTCGAGGTGTTTATGGATGACTTTAGTGTAGTTGGGTATTCCTTTGATGAGTGTTTGAGAAATCTTGACAAAGTCCTCGCTCGCTATGAAGAGACCAACCTAGTGCTAAACTTGGAAAAGTCCCATTTTATGGTGGAAGAAGGGATTGTGTTGGGCCACAAAATCTAGAGAAATGGAATTGAAGTGGACAAGGCGAAGATTGAAGTGATAAATTGCCACCTCCAACTTCGGTTAAGGGGGTCCGGAGCATCCTTGGGCATGCCGTGTTATATCGGTGTTTCATTAAGAACTTCTGTAAGGTGGTCAATCCTCTTTGCGAATTGTTAGAGAAATATGCCAAAATTCACTTTGATGAGAATTACATGAGTGCATTTTAATTGTTGAAGCACAAGCTTACCATAACGCCTATTATCACTGTGCCGGATTGGAGCTCTCCTCTTTAGCTTATGTACGACTCTAGTGATATGGCTGTGGGGGGAGGTGTTGGGCCAGAGGGTGAAAAAGATTTTTCACCCCATCTATTATGCTAGCAAAACAATGAACTCGGCCCAAATGAACTACACCATCACCGAGAAAGAGTTATTGGCAATAGTCTTTGCGATGGAGAAATTTCGTCCTTATATTATGGGTGCCAAGTTCATAGTTCATACTAACCATGCGGCTCTCCGGTATCTCATAACCAAGAAGGATTCCAAAGCGAGACTCATGCGGTGGGTGTTGTTGCTTCAAGAGATCGACTTGGAGATTATTGATAGAAAAGGGAGTGAAAACCAAGTGGCCAACCATCTTTCCCGCTTGGAGGAGCAAGGTCGACCTAGTGATGGGCTTGAAATTGATGATAGTTTCCTAGATGAACAACTTCTTTTTGTGTCAATGCAAGAAATGCCATGGTTCGGGGACATTGCCAATTATATTATCACCGGTGTTGTTCCTTGTGAGCTCTCTTCCAACCAAAGGATGAAGCTTAGGAGGGATAGCATGGATTTTTATTGGGATGAACCATACTTATTCAAGATTTGCAATGACGGTGTCATCCGGCTATGGGTGCCCGAAGAAGAACAAGGATCGATTCTTGAGTCTTTCCACTCCTCACCTTATGGTGGTCTTCATGGAGGGGCAAGGACTGCCTCCAAAGTGCTAAGCTGTGGTTTTTTTGTCCTACCTTATACAAGGATGCTAGTGAGTCGGTGAAGCGATGTGATGAATTACAACAAATGGGTGGCATATCCAAGAGAGATGAGATGCCTCTTACTACTATCCTTGAGGTGGATATCTTTGATGTATGGGGTATTGACTTTATGGGGCCATTTGTGAGTTCTTGTGGAAACACTTATGTTTAATCAAGTCACTGCATGGTTTTGACGAATGAAAAATGACAACACAGTTGAACCAGGTCCATCAGGCCAAACATAGTCAAGCAGACCAGTTGGCACGAGAAGAGTCCAAGTGAAGGAGATAAACATTATCTCTGAATTAAGGGGTTATCTCCTAAGCGAGAGGGTTGCAAATTGATAAGGAGATGGACTTCGCATTCAGGTAGGACAGAATCAAGATAAAGGAAGATCAAGGAAGTTAAGATAAACTCAAACTCTTCCACCAAGGAAGAATTGTATCATAACTGAATAACAACATCTCAACTACTGATTCTATAAATTGTTGAAGCATTCCTACTAAAGAAATAGCGCACAAACATAGAACTGAAACAAGAACTGAAAGCAAAATTACCAAAGCAATTTTGCAAGCAGTTCGTGTGAAGAATCCTTGTGCGACTCAAAAGCTACTTGAACCAGCTCGAAGAACTAGTTCCATCTGTTGTCTTTTGAGTATAGTTGTTTGTAGTAGGTGATTATACATTGTATCTTTCAGCTTAATCTAGAAGCAATTGTAATAGGTACACAATGCTCAAGTTAGAGTTAACTTGAAGTTTGTCGCAATTAGCTTGAGGCTAGTTTGCCACAAAGGGATTAGAGTTAGTCCTTAGGTTTACAAAAGAGTTTATTTTGTAAATGTTGTTTGGCTCATTGACATAGTGAAGAGTTTGGGAAAATCCTACTAGGAAGTAGGTCGTGGTTTTTTCAGCTTTTAAGCCAGGTGTTTTCCACGTAAAATTGTTGTGTTCTTTTATTTCTGCAATTACTTTTTCGCAAACTGTAGAAGCTGGAACACCTAGAAGAACCTAGTACTTCTATAGACACTCCACTCGAAAATTGGACACCACACAAATCACCCCCCCCCCCCCCCTTGTGTGGTATTGACGTATAAAACATCAATTGGTTTCAGAGCAGGTTATCCTTGAAGAGGCTAACACCTTGGAAAAGATCAAAATGAGTGCACCACCTGGAAATTGGGAGGGACAGTCAAGTGCAAGGCCACCACTATTCAATGGCCTGTATTACTCCTAGTGGAAGAACAGGACGAAGGATCACTTGATTGGAGAAGATTATGAACTCTAGGACATAGTCACTGATGGTCATTTAGCCACTATGAAGAAGACTGCTGAAGGAGTAGATGTGCCAAAAACTAGAGCTGACTGCACTGTTGAGGACTTGAAGAAATGGGATAAAAATGCTAAAGCCAAAAAGTGCCGTTTGTGGACTAGGTCCAGACGAGTATAGTAGGATTCAAAGTGTCACCACTGCCAAAGAAATTAGGGATACATTGCAAGTAGCCCACGAAGGAACACCTCAAGTGAAAATATCAAAAGGTACTCTACTATACTCTTAGTATGAAAACTTCACCATGAAAGAAGGAGAGACAATCCAAGAGATGTACACGAGGTTCACAACTCTGACAAATGAACTAAAGTCTATTGGAGGAGTCATTCTTGAAAAGGACAGGGTGGAGAAGATCCTGACAAGGGTCTTACCAATTTCCTGGGAAAGCAAAGTCACTGTTATCCAGGAATCCAAAAATATGGCAACCCTCGGATTGGACGAGCTAATTGGAAACCTCACCGCCTACGAACTTAGAAGGGAGACAATGAAAATGGATGCTCCTAAGAAGGAAAGAAGTCTAGACCTGAGAATCACTGAGGGAGCAGATTTGGAGGAAGATAAGATGGCCATGATCACCAAGGAATTCAGAAAATTTCTCATAAAGAAAAAGGGCATCTCAAGAGGTGGAAACTATAACAAAGCAAAAGCTCCAGAAAGGCCAACCAACGAGGGATGTTACAAATGTGGAAAGACTGACCCCCATATCAAGAACTGCCCTCAGTGGGAGGTGGAATGGAAACGGAAGAGATTCGAACGAAGGAACAGGAAGAAGGAACTGGTCCAACCCAAGAAAACCACAACAAAAGCTATGGTTGCTGCTTGGGGGGAAAGATCAGATGAAGAATCAGAAGATGGTAAGAATGAAGAACAGGCGCTCATGGCCATTGGCGAATATGATGAGGAATCATATGAGGAACCAGAAGATGAGGATCTTGGAGTGGTCAGAAGCAGTGAACAAGTTGGAGCAAATATGGAAGATGGAACAGGTGATGGACCAGGTCCAACTACCCCAAGCAACATGACAGGGGAAACTCAACAACAAATCACTCTGGATCTTGGCCCTGATCCTGTTCCAAAACAACAAGACACCATGGGTATCATCTATCTGTGAACAATTGGTGCTCAAACCACACATATACTAAAGCTCTCACCCTCTTGAGAACATCATAACAGATCTGACATCCGTAATCAAAACAAGATCCTCTTTGAAAAATCTGTGTGCGTTTGATGCCTTTCTATCCTTGATCGAACCAAAGAATATTGCTGAAGCCTTACAGGATGCTGACCGGGTAAATTCCATGTAAGAAGAGATAAATCAATTTGAAATAAGTCAAGTATGGCACTTGGTACCTAGACCACTATACAGATTAATGATTGGCACAAAATGGGTCTTCAAGAACAAACTCGATGAAGATGGAACTGTTACAAGAAACAAGGCTAGACTGGTTGTCCAAAGATATAATCACGAAGAGGGAATTGACTATGATGAGACCTTTTATCCTATGGAAAGACTGGAGGCAATCAGACTTCTTATAGAATTTGTTGCTCACATGGAATTCACTCTCCACCAGATGGATATAAAGAGTGCTTTCCTCAACGGCTACCTAAATGAAGAAGTATTTGTCAAAAAGCCTCCTAGATTTGAAATCAAAGAGACACCTGACCATGTGTATAAACTTGACAAGGCCTTGTATGGACTCAAACAAGCACAAAGAGCTTGCTACGAGCGGCTATCTAAATTCCTGCTAGAACATGGATACAAGTGAGGTAAAATTGGCAGCACCTTGTTCTTAAAGGAAAAAGGTAAGGATCTCCTGGTTGTGCAAATATATGTAGATGATATCATTTTTGGAGCTACCTCATAAAAATTGAGTAAAGAATTTTGCCAATCTTATGGGGAGTGAGTTTGAGATGAGCATGATGGTTGAGCTAAACTTCTTTTTAGGTTTGAAAATTATGCAAAACTCAAATGGAACAATGATCCATCAACAAAAATATGTGAAAGAATTTCTCAAAAGATTTAATATGGAATACTCAAAAGAAATAGACACCCCCATAGCCACAGCTACAAAATTAGATGTGGATGAACCTGGTTCATCCGTTGATCAAAAACTGTACAGAGGGATGATTGGGTGCAGACCTGACATTGTGTTCAGTGTAGGGTTGTGTGCTAGATTTCAAGAAAATCCAAAGGAGTCCCATCTATCTGCAGTGAAGAGAATTCTGAGATATTTGAAAGGTACCACTGATTTATGCCTTTGGTATCCTAAAGGTAGAAATTTCGACCTTGTAGGATATGCTGATGCAGATTATGCAGGTTTTCTGGTTGACAGTAAAACTACTTTAGGCATGGCTCACTTTTTGGGCTCTTGCCTTGTGTCTTGGTCCACCAAGAAACAAAACCCAATAGCCTTGTCTACTGTTGAGGCTGAATATGTGGCTGCAGCCTCTTGCTGTGCTCAGTTGCTATGGATGAAGCAACAACTCATGGATTTTGGTTTAAAGATTAGATGTATTCCTATCTTCTGTGACAACACTAGTGCAATTAGTATGATGAAGAACCCGGTTCATCATAAGAGAGCCAAGCACATAGATGTCAGACACCACTTCCTAAGAAATAACTATGAAAAAGGAATGATCTCAATCGAATTCTGTGCTACTAACAAACAAATTGCAGATATCTTTACTAAAGCACTAAGTAGGGAGCATTTTTAGAGAAACATGTTAGAATTAGGAATGATTAAGATCACCTAACTGAAAAAATAAATTTAGCTAGAAATACTAAAATAGGTAACTAACCAGATTAATCATTGCTCAGTATCATGCCTTTAATACCATATTATCTTGCCATGTGTTAATATGATTCTTTGGTTACTAATGATGTTTTTCTATCTTCGTAAATTGAGGCCAACTAAAGACTCTAACACGATGAACCCGGTTCATCGTTGATGCTTCATCTGACTGACAAGGTACGTGCTCATCAGTATACACTTATTGAAATAATTATAGTCACACATGAGTAGGACTCTATCTATTTTTGGTTCATTTAAAATTATCAGTACTTATCCAAAAATGAACCCATTCCAAAGAGTCCTAACAAATCTTAATCAACCCAGATTTAGGGAGTCATAACCGTCTAATCTACTGACACTCCTACAACAATTAGACTCCCACTTGACAAAGAATTAAGCTTGTTGTGCATTTAATAACCACACCTTTAAATAGCCATCATTACCTCTCTTCTTCAAAAGTATAACCGTCGAACCAAGTTCATCATTCCTCTCAACCAAAGTGATACTTTTCTCTCTCCAAATCATCATAACAATGTCTTCCACACCACCCCCTGCTACATCTTCATCAACCACCCTTGCGTGCGACGTCGGTCTTGAAGACACTGGCTCTAATTCTCCATCAATACACAACTCTCCCTCACAATCTCTAACCAGGACTTCAACCCCTCAAAACACCCCAGTTCCAGAACCCATTCCTGAACCCACTCCTTCACCCCAAACAATTCCAGCCGTTACACCTAGCCCTACTCCATCCCCCAGAAAACGTAGAGTGAAAATGTTAGCTAGAAAAATAGTTGCATCTGGTCCTCTTGCAAGGAAAATGAATGAAAACTTTCAAGCCAGTCAGGACCAAGCTTCTGACAATTCAAGCGAGTCCTTTCAATCTGCAAACGAGGAAGAAGCAACAGGTTCATCTCATATTGAGAAGGAAAATCCTAAGGTTTTAGGATAGGCCTGAACCTGAAATGGCTGAAAACAGGTTTATTTTGATTGGGTCTGTAGTGGATGTAGAGGTACTTGATAGGAGAAGGAAAATTGGGAAAAGTACAGAAATTGAGAGAGAAGGAGAAGGGAGTTCTGAAAGGGGAACTGGGAAGGAAGGTGCCACTCTGGCAATTTGTGGCTCCGCTCCTGTGATTGTTGATTAAGGAGTCAAGGATTTAGGGGGAAGAAATTCTTGGGAGGCAGCAACAGGACTGGAAGGTCTACAACATGCAGTAGATGAACCTGGTTCATCTATTGGAGAGACTTTGGAAGACTTGGTGAGAACGTTGGGGGAAACCTACAAAGCCAAGAAAAATAGTACCCCCAAATCCAATAAATTTGATACACCAGTTACAACCAAGAAGAGAAAGGCCTCGTCAACTGCTGATGCTCCTTGCCCTAAGAACCGTGCTACTAGAAGAACTTTTAGGCAAACTGAAGAAGAAATGGAGAAAGCTCTGAGAGAGAGAGAAAGAAGAAGAAAGCTACCAAGGGAAAGGCTAATGTTGGGGAGCCTGTTGAGGCAGTTCTAGTTGATGATGATGAGATGGACCTGGTCTATCAGGAGGAACAACTAGCACAGGTTGAGTTTGAGACACCAAAGCCCAAGAAAGCCACGACTTCTTCCAAGAAGTCAACATTTGTGCCTGCTACACCCTCAACAGTTGCCAATAGGACCAGGTCTATATCAAAGAAAGCGAAGATTATTGATGATGATGAATGGAGTGGTGAGGAAGCAGAAGTGTCTGGTGAGGAGACTGACAAAATCACAATGTTTGGGAAGCATACTATTTTGAAAGGGAAGTTGTTTCGAGACCTTGAGGAGTCAGGGATGATTTTCTTGGTAGATACCTTGGATGTGCAAGGGTGGAAGGACATGGTCCTTCATCTTGATGGCAGGCTGGCTAGAATTTAGCTGGTAGAGTTTATGGCCAATGCAGAAATTAACGATTGAAGGGTATCTACTAAGGATCAGGGAGTTGAGATTTCGTTTTGATGCAAAGGAATTGGGGGACATACTGCATATCCCTTCTGAGGGGTATGATGACTACACAAGGCAAAAGTGGCCTAGTTTGGATGGTTTGCCTTTAGCCCTTCAAATCACAATTTTTTTTAGTGAGAATGAGCAAGAGCTGGAGCCCAGGGCAGTGTTTAAGAGTTAGATGAGGCCACAACACAAAATGTTCTTTGAGTTTGTCATCAAGTGTTTACTACCCAGGCAAGAGCGCATGCATATTGCAAGTTACATGGATCTTATTCTCATGGAATGTCTGCACCGGGGTCGGCAGATTAATTGTCCATCCTTCATCATTCAACACTTCAACAGGGTTGTGAATGGATCCAAGACACATGTTATTTCGTATAGTTTCATCTTAACTGCTGTGCTTGCTCACTTCAAGGTGCCAGTGAAGAAGGCTGAAATGGCGACTGCTAAGGACCACTCTGGGAAGAACACGCTACTGACCTGTGACTACATTGTGAACATTCCTGAGGATGAACCTAGTTCATCTAGGAAGATGCTTGTTAATAGCAAGGTCAGGACGGTTGTGCATGAAGGTAAAATCAAGGATGGTGAGATCCTTTGATTGAAAACTCGCCTTACAGAGGTTGAAGCTGAGCGGGATGCTCTCAAAGCATAATTAGCCTAGGAAAGGGAGAAGAATGAGGGTGTGCTACAACAAATGCTCTCCCTTCTTCAAGACAAGAACACAACCCCCGCCCCTTCCCACCCTTAGGTGTCCAGTGCCTCCAAAAACCCCTTTATGACCCAGTTTGGGATTTTTTTGGTTCTGTTCTATTTTTATGTTATTTTGCTCATGGTTGTGGCTGTTTTTATTTCTTTTTGTGTGCCTGATCAATTATCCAATCAATGAATTTTGCTATTCTGTTATTGAATTTTTCTTAGTTTCTTAAATAACTTACATTTCTTGGTTTCTTTTGATGATTAATTCATGCTTTGCACTTGCAGTTGCCTCAATGGCCATGCGTAATTATTTATATTCTGGTAAGTTCATCATTTTGCAACTTTTCTATGATGCAAAAAGGGGGAAGATATGTGCTTTTCAAAATTTGTTATGTTTATAACCTAATGAACCTAGTCTCTCCATGATAAATGCTTAATACTATAAAAAGTGTCTATGTTGGATTGAAGTAATTACATGGTTAATCACAAAGTTTGTCATCATCAAAAGGGGGAATTTGTGGAATCAAGTCACTGTAAGGTTTTGAATAATGACAAATGACAACACAGTTGAACCAGGTCCATCAGGCCATACATAATCAAGCAGACCGGTTGGCACGAGAAGAGTCCAGGTGCGGAAGATAAACATTTTCTCTGAATTAAGGGGTTATCTCCTAAGCAAAAATGTTGCAAATTGATAAGGAGATGGACTTCGCATTCAGGTAGGACAAAATCAAGATAAAGGAAAATCAAGGAAGTTGAGATAAACTCAAACTCTTCCACCAAAGCAATTTTGAGTAAACTCAAATTCTTATTGAAGAAATAACGCACAAACATAGAAGTGAAACAAGAATTGAAAGCAAAATTACCAAAGCAATTTTACAAGCAGTTCGTGTGAAGAATTCTTGTGCGACTCAAAAGCTACTTGAACCAGTTCGAAGAACCAGTTCCATCTGTTGTCTTTTGAGTGTAGTTGTTTGTAGTAGGTGATTATACATTGTATCTTTCATCTTAATCTAGAAGCAATTGTAATAGGTACACAGTGTTCAAGTTAGAGTTAACTTGAAGTTTGTCGCAATTAGCTTGAGGCTAGTTCACCAAAAAGGGATTAGAGTTAGTCCTTAGGTTTACAAAAGAGTTTATTTTGTAAATGCTGTTTGGCTCATTGACATAGTGAAGATTTTGGGAAAATCCTACTAGGAAGTAGGTCATGGGTTTTTCACCTTTTGAGCCAGGTTTTTTCCACATAAAATTGATGTGTTCTTTTATTTTTGCACTTACTTTTCCGCAAACTGTAGAAGTTGGAACACCTAGAAGAACCTGGTTCTTCTATAGAGACTACACTCAAAAATTGGACACCACACAAATCACCCCCCCCCCTCTTGTGTGGTATTGACGTATAAAACATCAACTTACATACTCGTGGATGTGGACTACATTTCAAAATGGGTTGAAGCCTTGGATTTTCCCAATAATGAAGCCTGGAGTGTGGTTGGTTTTCTGAAGAATCATATTTTCACAAGATTTGGGACACACCATGCCATCATCAGTGACGGGGGGTATCACTTTTGCAATAGGTCCTTTGATTCATTGCTATCGAGGGTCAATCATAAAGTGTCTACTCCGTATCATCCTCAAGAAAGTGGCCAGGTGGAAGTGTCCAATCGTGAAATCAAGAATATTTTGGCCAAAACTGTTAATGCTAACCGGACTGATTGGTCTCGGAAGCTTGATGATGCTCTTTGGGCCTACCAGACCGCTTTCAAGACCCCAATTGGTATTTCACCTTACCGGTTGGTGTATGGTAACACTTGTCATCTTCCGGTGGAGTTGGAGCACAAGGGACTTTTGGCTTTGAAGAAGTTGAATTTGGATTGGGACACAACTGCTAATCTCAAAGTTGATCACTTGAGTGAGCTAGATGAGTTCATATTTCATGCATACACTAGCTCCTCCTTGTACAAAGACAAAATGAAGTACCTCCATGATAAGTATGCCAAAGAACGGGAATTCAAGGTGGGAGGCTTGGTGCTCCTTTTTAATTATAGACTTCGTCTCTTTCCGGGCAAACTCAAATCCAAGTGGAGTGGACCATTTGAAGTTTTCTTGGTTACACCCTTTGGTGCTCTCGATCTGAAAAACAAAAATTGGGAGATTTTTCGAGTGAATGGGCACCGTTGCAAGCATTACCTTGGAAAATTTGAAGATAACCACGTGGTGGCTTCGATGAAGCTCAATTGAACATGGTAACATGAGTCGTGTCACGAAGTTAAATCAGGCACTTCTTGGGAGGCAAGCCATGTGTCTTTATTTTTGTTTTTCTTTGATTTTCTTAGTAGTATTTGACTTATTTTTGGACTAACAGGTTGTGGGATGTTGTAGGATTATTTTGATGCAGGGCACAAGGTTAAGTTGAAAATACTAGCTCTCTGAAGTTTGCAATGCGGACTGCGGTCAATATTTTGCGGTCCGCGGAGCTACCCAAAAAATTTCTCTCTGAAGTTGCCACCACGGCCTCACTACCATTTTGTGCGGTCCGCGATGGACCACTACGATCGCGGTCCATTTTGTGCGGAACGCAGTGGCTAATTGCCCAGATGTCCAGAAAGATTAAGGACTGCGGACCGTGGTCATTTTATGCGGTCCGCGGTGGGGTAAGTAGTGTAGGTCCCAGGCCAAAAATCTATAAATAGGTCATGAGGGCCTCATTTTACACTTTTCGCTCATTTCTCTATTGTAAAATTTTCCACTGTGCATCCCCTTGCTATTTTCAAGTGATTCATCTCATTCATCTCATCTTCATCCCATATCTAGTAAGTTTCATTTTGACTTCATAACTTCTTATTTTTATTATTTTATTGTTTACTTAGTAGATTTTCTTCTTTTTCCCCTTTTTCTTCTTTAATCCATTAATCATGTGTAGGGTTTGTTCATAATGCTTCATATAGACCCATTGTATTTATTTACACTGATTAAACACCTAGGGTGTCAACAACATGTACATTTGAACTTGAATTAACATTAAAAATTGAAACCCTAGGTTGGGAATTAGTGCGGTCTGCGATGCTTTTATGCGGACTGCGATGCTTTAATATTACAAGTCCCAGTTGAGGAACACAGACAGCGGTGCTTTTTTGTGCGGTCTGCGGTGCCTTAGTGAGGACCGCAGTGCTTATTTGTGTGGTCCACAGTACCTTAGTGCGGACCGCGATGATTATTTGTGCAGTCCGCGGTGCCTTAGTGCGGATTGCGATTGTTTTTATTTGGTCCGTAGTGATCATCTTCAGAGAATTGGGTATTCTGAAACCCACTTCAACGTGGACCGTGGTTCTTTTGTTGTGGTCCACAGTGCCTTAGTGCGGACCGCAGTTGTTTTTATGCGATCCGCGGTGCTCATCTTCAGAGAAGTGGGTAGTCTGAACCCCACTTCAACGCGGACCGCGGTTCTTTTGTTTCGGTTCGCGGTGCCTTAGTTCATACCCCCGTTGTTTTTATGCGGTCCGCGGTGCTCATCTTCTGAGAAGTGGGTAGTTTGAACCCCACTTCAACGCGGACCGCGGTCCTTTTTGTGCGGTCCGCGGTCTGCCACTTCTGCAACTCAAATCCAATGTTCTGCTATTTGTTTTTATTCATGAATAAATACACTGCTTGGATACTAAAAATCTTTAAATGAATTAAACTTGCAGATTATGGTCTAATCAAGAGTTTGTGGCCGTAAACCAAGCGGAAAGGGTGAATCCTCTTGGGGGAGAGGCAAGGGAATGATCAAACTAGCCCCCCAAGTCTGGCAAGCAATAAAAGCAACTAGAAAAACAATCCAAGCCATGGATAGAGTTGCTTCCCAATCGGGAAGTGAGTATGCACCCTCTGGAGAGGGATCTGAGTCAGAGTCGGTACCAGAGTTTGTCCCAGACTTCCCGGAGAGGTTCAAATTGACAAATGAACCTTCTAACTACCCTCACGCCCAAGCATCAGCACACTCTTAGTCATCTAAGGGCTCAGCTGCAGGGAGTGATCATGAATACTCCACCTCACCCACAGCTTCACTATCGGGTGAGCACTCTGAAGAAGAAGAAGAAGCAGGGAATGAACCCCAAATAGGGGGTGAACCTCATGTAGGGGGAGTTGAAAGAACAAGAAACCCTTAAGCATATCAAGATCGGTTTGTGAGTGAACCGGCCTTTCACAAATTCCGGGAATGGTGGTCGGAAAGGAAATTGATATCGGAGTGCAAATTCATCACAAGGGACCTTTTCTCGGACAACCCTAATGTACGGAGACAGTTCATGGAGAGAAAAGGCTGGGACTATTTCACTTGCCAGATGCCGGAGGCAAATGAGCACCCAGTCAAGGAGTTCTACACTAATTTTGCTTATCTAAAAAAGGACTCCAAGGCGACTAAGGTGCGGAATCTGACTGTACCTTTTGATGGAAATGCAATAAATGTGTACCTTGACTTCGATGATGAGGTTGAGATGGAGTACTTGGAGAAATTGAAAGTGGGGGATGAGGCTCGTCCATGGCTAGCGGAGCACTTGGCAATCCCAGGTGAAACCCCAGACTGGTTGCAAGCATGGAAGGTGATTCTGAGGAGAACGTTAAACTTTGAAGCCAAAGGTTAGGAAACGTTCGTGTGTAGAAGGCTAGACCCCACATTTCCCGAAAATTCACTTCCTCTCAAGCGTGCTGTGCTGATAGCCTCAATCATGGCAGGTTTCCCGATCAATGTCGCGAATGTGATGTCAAGGGTTATTAACCGGGTGGTGAATGAAGGTGATAGAGCATACCCCTTCTGTAGTTTCTTACCATGTACTTTGAAGACCAAAAGGTAGAAAAAAGGAGGTTTGATGTAAAGGTGAAGCCAAAGGCTCTGTTCTCCTGGTACAGCATTCAGGGTGATGACAACCCAAAAACAAGAATTTCAAAGAAAAGCCATTGTTTCCACAGGCCAGTCTGAAGAGCCAGTGGTTGTAGTGGAATCTACTCACCCTGCCAGAGCCACCCCAAACATTGTTAGCCCCTCCACTTCAGCAGCCCCAGGCATTCCTTCATCACGGGCATACCCTCTGACTGCCCACCGTCTGAGCCAGACCCTATCCAGTATCAAAAATTGGATGCAGGCAGCTACTTCTAAGCTGTCCGTTCTTTCCACGACGGTGGCAGCCCAAGCTGCACCTCCTCCGCCACAGGTCCCACAGTCCGTAGAGGACACTCTCAAGGAGCTTTTGGGAAATCAGAAGAAGATCCTTGAGAACCAAAAGTTGATTCTGGATGTTGTTGGCAATAATGGAAAGGCACTAAAAGAGCTTGCCAAGGAGACTAAGAAGTTGAGGAAGACACGTGCCTCCAAGGAGTCAGTGAAGCAGTTAAGGAACGAAGTAGATAAGCTGAAGAATATCACTTGCCATTAGACCTGCTGCTGCATGATCCTGCTGCCCAGCCTGAGTCGGAGCCGGAGATAGAGAGGCCACCAAAGAGGAAGAGAGTGTTTCCCCATACTGAGGGCATTGTGATAGAGTTGGCGGACCTGAATGGAGGTACCTCGAGTCAGCCACAACTGCCAGTACAGGCCCAGGTTATAGAGGAGATACAGTTCTCGATGGAGACACTAGGTTCTGAGGACCTGTCACAGGTTCCCATGCAGTTCGCAGACCCCGGGACCCATACTCAGGATCCTATGCAGACGGAGGGCCTATATGGAGTTTCTCTTGATTCTTTCTCCTTTTTTTTGATCCTATTTTGTTAGTTAGAATTGAGGACAATGCTAGCTCTCATTTGAGGGGGTAGCTCTATTTTGGATTTTGATGAATTTACATATTTGATAATATTTCATTTTTATTATGCTTTCTTCTTTATTTTTGGTATGTACATAACGTTACTGTTCTAGTACTTTTCATATTTGTGCACTTTTGGTCTGTATATAAAGTTACTTTCTAATGTATATATTTATTCCCCCTTATGTATATTTGATTAAATCCCCTCTTGTATATATTCATTCTACTTTACGCATTTTACTTTCCGCACTATTCCTTTTTATAACTTCTTATTTTATTTTTGTAGCTTCTTGTTTTGAATTTTGCGCGTGCAATAAGCCTTTAGTTTTCTTAATGCAACGGTTCTTTCCAAAGGTGTAATTTGTGTAAATAATAGCTAGTGAGTAAAGGTTCCTCAAGCAAAGCTTCACTTGGGCCTAACACACTTGCCTTTGATCCTATGGTCAAAAACAAATTGTTGTGTTTAGGATGGTTAAAGTTGTGATTTTGAGACTCTTATGTTGACCGCCAATCGTCAAGTGGTTTTTCGGGACCATTGTGTTGCTCAAATCATATCTAAGGTCGTTGTGGGCCCCCGACTTTGTTTCTTCAGCAATCCCATAGCTTGAGTGGTGAGAATTTGAAATGCAAGTTCAAGAGTCATGCCATTAGTCTAGAACTTGCCCTGAATGTTTGTCTAGGCGAAATCCTAAGTGTAGTTTGACTTGAGATGTGATTATAGGCTCTCCTTGATACGAATAGTGACTTGAACATTTCCATAGCCTACCAATGACAATTTCCCTAGTCAACCCTTTTGAGCCTTAGACCTTTTTTTCAAAAACCATGATACAAGCCTTTACCAATTTTGACCCTCTCTTGGCACCCCTTCTTCCCTTAGCACAAGGCAAAAGCGTAAGTTTGGGGGAGTGAAAAGTAAAAAGTCAAAAAGAATGAACAATTTAGAATAAATAAAGGGAATCAATGAAAGAAAAGAGATTGAAGGTGTGGAATGCTCAGAAAGGAGAAAAATGATTGAAATGAACAAGAAGGAGTGACAGTATGTCTCTCTAACCCCTCAGAAAGAGCTTGATGACTCAAAAGGTCAAAAGAAGGTGCGCAAAAGTAAAGAAAATGAAGTGCTTAAGGGAAGATGGAACCCACCTAGACTAAATATTACCTACCTTGAACCAAAAAGCCTTCAATGTGTCTCCACAAAAGTCCTATATGATCTTGAGTTGAATAAAGCTTACATTAGTGGCGACTCACATAAGGGGAAAACCTATGGTACTTTGAGCTGGACTTGAGTCTTTCCCTTGAGAGAGATGAGTGAACTCCTATTATCCTCGTTCTGAGTGTTACAATTTTAAAGTGAGGTTTACTTAGGGAGAGTTGAGGAGTATGAGTTTGGGTTCCACAATGACCAAAGAAGTAGTAAGAGTTTCATTGATGAGTCGAGTGAACTCTTGATGCTCTTGTGTCGCATTGAAATCCATTGTGTTAAAAGGTCAAATGTTGTTAATGATTCATAGGCATTGAGGGCAATTGTTAGTCCCATTGATGCTAGAAGAGGTTACCATAGGACAACTGAATTTTCTTGGATTTACTCAAAAAGGGGTGGGGCTTATTTTGTCTGCTTGAGGTATTTTACTAGGTATTTTACCTTATTTTACACTCTTTCTTGATTAAGTTTTTGATAAAAGTGTATGCAAAATAGTCCCAAAGGCTTACTTGTTGTACTTGATTGCAGGGTTTGATAAAAATGGTGACAAATAGTCAAAAACCTGCTCAAAAAGGAGTGAAACATGCACAAGTACCAAGAACAAGCATAATCAAGGTTCAACTGACCAGTGCAGACTGCGGTCCACTTTATGCGGTCCGCACTGAAGAGATTTAGAGAGTGCTTTTCAAGGCTAAATCCAACACGGACCGCGGTCCATTCTATTCGGACCGCGGTGGAGAGATTCAGCAAGTATATTTTTGAAGGCCAAAACCAACGCGGACCGAGGTCCATTTTACACGGTCCGCATTGAAGAGATCCATAGGGCATCAACATTGAAGGCTAGAAGACAAACGCGGACCACAGTCCTTTCTTCGCGGTTCGCACGGAAGCTACCCCGGCCGCGGTGTATTTTACGCGTACCGCGTAGGCCAAGTTCATAGGCCCAATTTTGTAAGCTAAAAGCCTCACCGGGACCGCGGCCCATTTTGTGCGGTCCGCGGTGACCCCGCAGGTGTATTTTTGTCCAGAAAATTCGACCTAGTATAAATAGTTCCTTTTCTTATTTTTAGGTAAGCTTTTGTACTCTGATATTATCAGGAGCTCGTGAACGGTTTTTCTTCAGCTTTTTAAGTAATTTTAGAGGGTTTCAACATTGAATCTTTTAATTTTAGTTTATAATTCAATTATATGGGTTGTGCTTCATCTATTTCTGTGATTTCTTCAGTTATTATGAGTAGCTAAACCCATTAGCTAGGGTTGTGGCTCAAACCTAGTGTGGGTGTTTGATTGGTCCTTTAAATTAAGGCTTAGATGTTTATGGGTAATTGGTATTTGGGCTGATTTATGGTTTTCATGTTAATATTAGTGGTTGCAAACACTAATTGGTGTTTATTTGACTTCGGTTCTTCTTGAGAAAAAGAACTTGAGTCTAGAAAATCAGTCCAACAAGGAATTGGGATGTATTCAGGAGATTGATAGTCCCAATTAACAGGTTAAACCTAGAGATAGTAAAACCCTACTTGAGCTTAAATTGCTTGTATGAATTTGACACCCAATTGACCTCGAGAGAGGCAATTAAGGCAAAGCCACTCAAACTACTGAGATGTATAGAGTGTGTAACTTTGAGCGTTGGCTATATCACACTCCCCTTCATAACATCCTTTCCTTAGATATTGGAATCCGTCAAATATTCGCCTAGGTGAAAGTCATAACCCTTGTGCCTTTTACCCATTAAGAAAACAACCAAAAAGACAATAGTTAGTTAATTAGCAAATTACCATTAGTATAAACTGTAGTATAATTGTCAAATCAAAAAGTACGAAAAGTGCAATTAAGAGCACGAAACACTACTAGATTACCTAGAAACTCAACTCCAATATTCATAACTCTCTATGGAATCGATCCGGTTCCTTCGGGTAAAAGCTACTCTGACCCTCATCTTGCTACTTTATAGTAGTGTAGGTGAGATTCGATCACATGCCTATGGGAAATAAGTGCAAAACAAAAACAGTTTCAACACTTAGATATCATGCCTATAGGAAATGCATATAAAATTTGTCTTAACACTTAGACATCACACCTATAATAAATAAGTGTAAAAAATAGTTTTCTACATTTAGATTTCATGTCTATAGGAAATAATACTCGTAATCAATTTCAGCACTTAGAAAGCATGGCTATAGGATCTAAAAAGATGAAATCATCCTGTTAAAATCAGTCACTGGATTATAAATTATGGTCTGATTAACGCTTAAATACCATGTCTATAGGATTCTGCCCGATTATCACTTAGGCAAGCCCGTAGGATAATTAAGAATTCTAAAGTTTAAAATTGTGATTCCTTGCTTCTTGAAACGTGCCCAGATTCAGAGTAAGTGGCAAAATCAGTAGGCAATTTGATAGGTATCTCCAGGGCCATAGGTAAGGGACGGGTAATGCACGCATAAGGTACGCACTAGACGCTATTAGAACTCTTATGTATTAATTAAAAAGGGGAGGGTAACTGGGTAGTAAAGGAGATGATGACTAGTGCGCTAACACTACGCGTAACACCTCAATTTGGGGAAGGTTACCGAGTATTGCATAGAAGTGATCTTATAGGCTAATAAGCTTAGGATCCCTTTATTTTAAACTATTTTATTTTCCCTTTAAAGACTAATTCGCTTAAATTGAGTTTGGTCGGGACCCACCGTTGTGGACCTCGAGGGGTGCCTAACACCTTCCCCTCGAGGTAATTTCGATCCCTTACCCAATCTCTGGTGATGTAAACTTGTTTCATGAGTTATTTTCTTTAGGTTCCATAACGCACCTTAATCCGTTAGGTGGCGAATGTTCAAATCCCATACCCCATCCCGAAAGGAAGGGAGTTGTCCCAAAAAATGTCAAAACCCGGACTCCGCAAAGAAAAAGAGGGCGCGACAGCATGCCGACTATGCTGGGGATATACTGAGGCTTTTACCATGACAAACGTGCTTTTGTGAAATAGTCTTAAGCATGCTTTATTCTGTTAATACGTGCGCACCCTTTCCCTTTTCCTTTTATCTGGATTTAATTGCCTATTTTTAAAGCTTTAATGATTTCCTTTACTACAGAAACTGACTCGTCTCCTTGTTTTCTTTCTTAAACGTCTTTCAATTATTAAATACTTCTTTTATTATGTTTAACGTGCAAATACGTGACAACATATTATTTACTGTTGCATAAATTATGCTCAATTCATATTCCACTCGTGCGTAATCAATCATATAGCAACGATTGGTGAGTGTTTGCGCCTTTCCTATATATCACACTTTAAATTCGGAAAGGCTTATTTGTGGTAAAACTAGTCGATCAGCAATGCAGTCGATGATTCCGTGCCTTTCCCCCTCAAGTTATTCGCTTGAGGGTACCAGTCTATACCCCCATAGCAACCTTACTCTGATTAATTGTACATGCATCATGGTCAAACCTAGCCGAGTAAATATGTTGTCCACATAATAACCTTTTAAGACAAGACTTGTCCAAAGTCCACCAGGGTTTCCATAATCCCAACGGACGCAACCACGATTTTGTGCATTGATGTTTTAGAAATAAGTGTCAGTATGCTAATCATTGATGTATAAATAGTCGAATCAGGAGGGGGAAACAGCCTAACGTTATTTTTTTTGCAGAAAATGAGGCACGAAGTCCTCAGGTTTGGCATGGTCCTTAGTATACCACCTTTGCTACTGGATTAGTAGGAGGATCTTTCCTCAAGTGAAAAAAAGAATGTGAAGAAGGTCCTGGGAAATTTGCCTTCTCTGTTAGAAATCCAACCAAATAATATGTTGATTGAAGTTGCAACCATGTTCTGGGATAGTGAAAGATCAGTGTTTCTCTTTGGGAATATAGAAATGACCCCTCTCCTGGAAGAAATAGGGGGATTCACTGGACTACCTTGGGACAGTCCTGGTTTATTGATGTGTCACGACCCGAAATCCCACCTTTCAGACCGTGACTGCGTCTAACGTTGAACCCGCTAGACAAGCCAACGTACACAACATTTGACATTTATAAACAACGTAACAGTATTTAAAGCCATTAACCTTCAAACATTTACTGGAATATCCCGAATCATGAACTTTCAACTTCTACTGAAATATCCCAAATCACTTCAAAACTTTTACAGCAGAAAAGAAATAATATTTCAAAATGCATAACGAAACGATAAAGACAACAATATCGCAAAATCCCAAAACCGGGGTGTCACAACCTCACGGACTAGCTATAAGAATACTAAATACAAGTCTGAAAGGAAATACAGTATTGTCTTTAGAACTGAAAGAGAAGTAAGACAATAGGACACAATAGCAGAAGAGACTCCAGGGTCCACGAACGCCAGTGGTATACCTTGAAGCTCAATGTGGACTGAAGGTGACTCCCTCAGAGCGGTCCACGGGGTCCGGGAGCGGGATCTGCACAACATAAAGAAGTGCAGTGCACTATCAGTACAACCGACCCCATGTACTGAGTAAGGGCCGAGCCTAACCTCGGCCGAAGTAGTGACGAGGCTAGACTT
>ML255555.1:5070-15138 GCA_005239495.1 Nicotiana undulata
TCACGTCAATAAACAACATCAAGGTATCACTTCTTAATTCACCAATTACTCACAGGGCGGAGAATATTAAGAACATAGTAAGTTTCATCACAAATGACTCACGGGCATGCTTGACCGCAACGCATAGGCACTCGTCACCACGCCTATACGTTGGACATGAGTTACACATAGCAAGTAAGACTCTATACCTAATCCCTCAAGCTGAGGTTAAGCCAAACACTTACCTCGGCTCCAAGAAAATGCAGGTCAAGCCTCGATCACAGCCTTTCCTCTCGAATCCAACTCCGAATCGGGAATATCTAGACATAATGGATTTATTAACATCAATAGGTACTCCATAAACAAATTCCCAAGCCAACTCATACATTTCCTACTATTCCTCCGACAATACTAAAATTCGACCCCGGGCTCACACGTTCGGATTTTCGAAAATTCATGAAGGAATCAATTACCCGGAGTCTAAGGATCGAAGTTATGTAATTTATGCAAGAATTCATGGCCTAACATGGAAAAATCCCAAAATCCACAAGAACTCTAAAATTTACTACCTAATTCTATGATTTTTAGATGATTTATTAGTGAATTTAACTAGGAATTAGTGTTTGAAACTAATAAAACTATGAAATTTACTTACCTCAATTTTAATGGAGGAAGGTTCTTTGAGAAGCTCTCTAAAATCTTGAGGAGGAAGATGAAAATGGCTACTTCCTGTATTTAATAACATTGCCAAGTGATTCCTTCACTGCGATCGCGACAAGAGTCCTGCGATCGCGAAGAACAAACTCACCCGGCCCAGACGCGACTCAATGCGATCGCAAGAAACGGGCTGCGATCGCGAAGGTGTGGAATCCAGACCTCTGCGATCGCGAAGAGGAGGCTGCGATCGCACTGAACAATCACAAGCCCAGCAAAATCCTTCTCCGCGATCGTAACCCACCTTCTGCGATCGTAGAGAAGGAAACCAGATAGCAGATTTTCTGGTTTTTCCAACTTAGCTCTCGGGGGTCCGAAACACACTCGAGCCTCTCGGGACCCCGTCCAAATGCACCGGCAAGTCTATATTCATGATACGGACTCGCTCGAACTTTCGGAACATGAAAAACAACAACGAAACTCGAAATCAAACCCCAAAACCAAATTAATCAAACTTAAGAACTTTGAAATTCTAGAATTCACTTCAACGCGCCGAACCAGCCTAAACCACTCGGAATGACTTCAAATTTTGCAAATAAGTTATAAATGACACAACGGAACTATTCCTGGTCTCGGAATTTCATTCGAACCTCGGGAACATAAAATCACCTCTCAAGCCAAATTTCAAATTCTTTAGAAACCCCACAAATTCATCAACTGCCTTTTTTCCTCATTTGGATCCGAAACCAATCAAATCAAGCCCGTTTTACACCAAATTCCACAGATAGGACAAATAACTTATAATAAACCTGTTCCGGGCTCCGGAACCATAATCCGGGCCCGGTAACACGGCTTTCACGTAATTGCTCATTTTCACAATCCTTTATTATTTCCTGAAAACAATTTTTTTTTAAAATTCATTTCTCGGGCTTGGGACCTCGGAATTCGATTCCGGGCATACGCCCAATTCCCATATTTTCCTACGGACCCTGCGGGACCGTCACATCACGGGTCTGGGTCCGTTTACCAAGAATGTTGACCAAAGTCAACTTTATTCAATTATTCAATTTAAAAATCCCATCTTTAATAACTTTTCACATGGAAGCTTCCCGGCTACCTGCCCGGGCTACGCACGCATATCAAGGTGAGATTAACGGAGGCTTTCGAGGCTTCGGAACACAGATTTAGCTGTAAATACCTAGGATGACCTTTTGGGTCATCACAATATGTCAGATAAATAAAGTATATATTCAATAATAAGCGTAGATAAAGAAGAAAAATCCAAATAGATTCAACACAATTAGAGGAAGAAAAACTAATAAATGAGATATGATTAGAAAAATTGGATTAAGAATACATACAAGCAAAAACATAAGTAAATATATTTGAAGATAGTAATCATGAGTTTGAGATAAATAATGGATTAGATAGTAACCACTGTTTTATATGCAAACGGTATCCTAGTTGAGATAAATGAACCAAGTGCAAAATATATTTTTTAGAAGGATGTATTTATGGATACAATAGAACTCATACAAGATAGAGAACTAATGAGTATAGAAAACTATGGTACATTGATATGTAATGAAGAAAAAATTTACTACAATAAAAATACTTGCAAGAATCAAAATAGACGACTACGTGTAACGACCTAACCAGTCGTTTTGAGCATATTCAGTTCACACACTAGTTCTCGAGCATGAGTGGCTCCGTATGATGCATTATGACTTATGTAAATTGTTGGTTTTGGTCTTCAAGTTATTCAAAATTGATTTGGAAGAATGATTCTGAGCTAGAAGCTTTAAAATTTGAAAGAGTTGACCAAGATTGACTTTTTGTGAATTTGACCATGGAACAGAGTTTTGATGATTCTGTTAGGTCCGGATGGTGATTTTAGATCAGATGTATGCCGATTTTACGTTTGGAAATTTCTTGAAGTTTTCGGCACAAGTTGGCAAAATTGGAAGTTTGAATGCTTTGAAAGTTCATAAGTTTGACCGAAAGTTGACTTTGAGGATATCAGATTCGGATTTTGGGTCCGTGAATTTTAATAGATTCGTCATGTCATTTGGGACTTGTATGCAAATTTTGGGTTCATTCCGGGATGATTTGATATGTTTCGGCGCGTGTTTTTGAAATTTGAAAGTTCAAACTTTATAGATATCGATTTGAGGTGTGATTCATCGTTTCGATGTTGTTATGTGTGTTTTGAGGCCTCGAGTATGTCCGTTTTATGTTATGGGACTTGTTAGTATGTTCAGACGGCCTGAGGGGCTCGGGCGTGTTTCAGATTTATTTTGGATCATTTTCCACCATGTTGTTATTGCTGATTTTTGCTGTTCGCTGATGTTTCTGGTGTTCTTCACGATCGCGAAGGTCTAGCTGCAATCGCATTTTGGTGTGCTGTCAATTTTTTCTTCGCGGACGTGATAGAAAGAACGCGTTCGTGAAGGGTTAGTGGATTGGGTTCCGTTTTGGCGATGGGGTGTCGCGCTCGCATAGAGCTAAAATTGAGGAAGTGAATGATATATCTTCGTGTTTGCGAAGTAGCAGTCACATTCACGAAGGGTTGGTCCTGTTTTGCATCGCGTTCGCGAGGACTATGCCACGAACGCATAGTGTCTTTTGTGCTGATGTATTTTTGTTCATCGCGAATGCGATGGTATTCACGCGTTCGCAAAAGAGGAGGCCTGTGTAGATTATAAAATACTCTATTTCGAGGGTTTCAGCCATTTTTGCATTCTTGGAGCTATGGAGCTCGGATTGAGGTGATTCTTGAAGCAATTTTCACCATATGAAATGGGGTATGTTTTTTCTACCCGATTTTGATTATATTTCATGAATCTATCATCGATTTTAGCTATGGTATTGTGGATTTAAAGAGGAAAGTTGGGGTTTTTTGCCTAAAGTTTCATAATACGAATTTTTGAGTTTTGAACATTGAGTTGTAGTCTGAATTGAAGGAAAATAGTATGGTTGGACTCGTAATTGAATGTGTTGTCAGATTTTGTGAGTTTTTTCAGGTTCCGAGGTGAGGGCCCGTGTTGGGCTTTTGGGACAATTTCAAACTTTGATTCAAGATTCGATATTTTATGATCGGGATTTGTTTATATATCATTGTTTTATGTATTTGAATTGTTGTTGGTTAGTTTCGATCCGTTAGGAGGTCAGAACGCGTAGGGTGGCGTCTTTGGAGCATCGTTTGGCTTGCTCGACATTGGCATTGGTTCGTTCGAGGTAAGTAACTCCATGAAACCCCGCATTACGTGTTATGTGATTGGTATTGAGGTGACGCACATGCTAGGTGACGGGGGTGTGGGCGTGCACCTTGTGAATTGTGACTCTGTTGTTTCCTTGGCATTGTATAGTGGCCCTATCTTGTTGTTATTTGTGTTGTCACCATGTGATCAAGTAATTGAGTTGTCAATCATGCTGGATATCATGTTAGGATTTATGCCGATACTGTCGCCACCCAATGTGGTCATTTCTTACTGTCATCTACTTGATTTTACTGATATGTTTGTACTCAGTCATACCCATGCTGTCACGACCCAAACCTATGGGCCATAATAGGCACCCGGTACCTTACTCAACCGAGTACCAACATAACATATCTTTCTTATCGTATATTCATTGACCAATGGGCCAAACAGGTCGTCATGGGCTAACTAGAATAAACATAGGGGAATACTCAATATAAGTGACCAAACCTGATATAAAAACTTATACATGTGACGTAGCATCCTATAAGGCCAACATTATCATCTGTCAAAACATAGGCCGAAAAGGCCATTAAGTATCCGTATACATGACATTTTTCTACAAGCCTCTAAGAATACATAATATTACAAAGGTCGGGATAGAGCCTCGTCATACCAATCAATGCATGTACTAATCATATTGACCAAATAAGCAACTCCGGAGAAAATGGAGCGCACCAACATCTTCCGCTGAGCTGATAGCCAACTTGGAGGACTCTCAACCTGTCTATCAGGACCTGCGAGCATAAAACGCAGCGTCCCCAGGCAATAGGGATGTCAGTACAAATAATGTACCGAGTATGTAAGGAATGAAAATCAGTAAATAATAGACATGAGAGAAACATGGAGTAAAAGACTCGACATGTAAGTCTGAATAACTCCGTGAATCATTTAATACTTATAATGCCATGCATATGCGTATAAATGTCATACCATGCATGGGCATATGCGTTCATATCATCATCAAGCCTCAGAGGGTATGTCATCATATCATCTCGGCCACTGTGGGCAAATCGTCAACGTATGCCAGCTAGTGATGTGGTAGTGCGTATATAAGGCCATAACCTTTTCCCATGTACCATATACATATATCACGCCATAACCTTTTCCCATATACCATATACATATGAAGAAAGAAGGGATAGACTTAATATACCTGAGTCGATTCTCTTGAAAATCCCTCTGACACACGCTAATTACGACGAAACACGTAACGACAGATCGAAGTAGGGAAATATTCGTATGATATTCTTGAGAAAGATTGCACAGTACGTCCTTAGAATCACAAAATCTCACGTTTCTAAGCATTAACTAGTCTTGTACGAGATGTTTGAAGCAAATCACATTACTATTGAGAAATGTGATTTCTTGAGAAGTTGCTGAACCTTCTTCATTCCCTAGTAGAGAATACAAAGTGATTTTTAGAGAAGCATTAGCCTTTGGGTATGGCCCCTCATTTTAGATGACTTAGCCACAAGAATCTTCTAACACGTGCCACCTAATTGTAAAGACCAAAGAGTCATCATGCAGTCTTGATCCAATTACACTTGCTTCCACGTTAGGTTTTCACCAAACTTATCCACAATTCTAATTATTAATCCACTAATCTCTTAATTATCTTGTTAATCCCCCACTAATCCAGTAATTATCCAATTATTCACATAATTAAGAATTATCTCAAATTACTTAAAATACTACTCACTTTTAACACACCTTATACACCTTACTATAATGGTCATGTGGTACCTTGTATGGTAGTAGTCCCTAAATACCGGGTATTTTAACTCGGGCTGTATTTTATCCCAAAATGATGAACTTTGACGAAATTAATTTTCTTATCCTCTCACCTTCACGAATTTACTCATCACTTGTTTAATAGCATGATGCTTATAATCTCCAAAATAATCTCATTCCCGAACTTACGTCGATTAACTTATGACGAAACTTTAACATACAAAAATGCAGGATGCAACATCTCATTTTCTGAGCTTCCATCAATTTACTTATGAAGTACCTTCACGTACAAAAATATAGGGTGTAACATCATTCCCCCCTTTGGAATATTCGTCCTTGAATGTTGATCGATGCACTTATCATTTTCGTAACTTATGTCTTCCGAATAATTTAGTACTCTCATTGCCGTCTAGGTAACCGTTATGTGAATAATTTAGTAGTTTTCGCGCCCCCTTTTTCCTTGCGGAGTCCGGGTTTTGACATTTTTGGGACAACTCGTTTTCTTTTGGGAAAGGGATACAAGAAGTTGAAGAGTCGCCACCTAATGGATTAAGGTGCGTTAGGGCACCTATTGCAAGTAACTCATAAAACCGCTTGAAATTGGGTAAGCGTTTGAAATTACCTCGAGGGGAAGGTGTTAGGAACCCCTCAAGGTCCACAACGGTGGGTCCCAGACAAACTTACTTTGTGAATTAGTCATTTAACAGATAAGCAATCTAAGCACACATATGTAAAAGAATAAAAGAATTTTAACAGATAAGCAGTCTAAGAACACACATGTAGATGAAATAAGGGAAGTCCTAGGTTTGTTAGCCTATATAATCATATTTGTACAATACCCGGTAATCCTTCCTCAACTAGAGGGGCTACGCATGGTATTAGCGCACATGTCATCATATTCTCTTACTACCCAATTACCCTCCCCTTAGCGGTTATATAAGCGATTTTTAATTAGACGGACTCTAAGCATGAATTACCTGTCCCTTCCTTGGGTCCCGGAGGTGTTTAGGACCTCTAATTTTAGGCAGTTCTAGACTCTCCTAAGGTGTTTAAAAAGGGAAAATCTAAGAGACAACAAAGAACATATATGACTGCCAAGTATGAAAGCACTTGAGGGGGCTCATGTTTACCTCCACACATAAGCATATAATTAGCACGCCTCAAACACAGATTTCAGAGAATTGCCCGAAGGTCCTAGAACAGGATATCTAGGTTAGCATAACAAGCAGAGAATATGCAGCATTATTTTAAAGCGAAGTGACATAAACCTAATCAGTTTGCCTACTGATTTTAGAACCTGTTAACCCTGTGCAGTTTCACAAATAAACAGAGCACCATTTTACAGTTTTATAAGACCTTAATTACCTAAGGCTTTCCTAGGCGTGGATCAGTAGTACCCTATAAACAAGTGATCAGAATTCTAGGAACTAGTTTAAACAACTTGAAATTAGTAAGTCCTATAGGCATGCTGGTCTAGGTGCTGAATGTTATAAAAGTTGATTACATGCATATTTATACTAGGACATGGTATCTGTGTGTTGGGGTGCTTTTAAAAATCATTGTAGACAAGACAATTATTTATTTAGGCGGCATAGGCATGATTAAAAACGAATGCAAGTGCATTCTTAAAGCAGGATTTCTAATGCACATAGAGGATGGTCATTTTATTATGTGGAATTACATCAGTAATTTTAATAACATGCTTTCTAGATGATTATGTAGAAGCAGAATTTTGTGGTAAAAGAAGTGACTATAACATGTTTTCTAATATGCAAACTCAGCGAACGTGATTATCCTAAGGCAGGATCTCTAATGCAAATAACACAACAGACATATGACATGTTCTCTAATGCAAGTAACATAACATATAGGTCTAAAGGCATGATTTCTACTGCAAGTAAACACGATATAAACCTAAAGCATGCTTTCTGCCCGGTTTCACCACAAAAATCATATAAGAATCCCTTCCCTTTTACTAATTTCCCCAATATCTGTTTACAAAGATCATTATTACAGACCAGAGATGAATGAATTACATAAATAAATGTAAACTATACTATTAGGAGACTGTATTAGGCCCAAAGTGAACCTGGGAATGCCAAGCCTTCAAATAGTCTCAGATGCCCAGAATCTCAAAGCCAACAGGGTGTCCTAGTGTGTCAATTCCCTAAGGACCTTAGGGATCTCGGGCAATGCTCACACCAAGACCCTTTCTTAAATAGAGCATTGGTTATGTGCAGCCCCATTGTGCCATAGTTCAGAGGAATCTCGTGGATTCCTAGGCAGTACACACACTAGAGGGGCAGAACTTAATAATCTAAGAGTAAAGGTGAGAGTGCTTGACATAGTTATGAAAGAACAATGTAGAGATATAACTTTTTAAGAATGAAAAAGTTTTCAGGAACAGAAACCATTTTAAAATCAATTCTGGGAAGAGCAATGATTCAACATACAATCACACAGACTTAGAGTGCACAGACTCACAACCATTTAAAAAACAGTTTTGCAAACAAAGGTCATGGGGGGTTGGGAACATTAAGAGCTCACATAAGGAACACATGAACAAGGTACAAATGGGAGCATATGGGACAATAGATGCACAGAACAACTAGGAGTCTACTGATTCAGAGACCTAACCAGTCAGTCATAGTAATAGGCAATAGAAACAGAGCAGGGGAATGGTCATGTTGAAGACAGGGGTGCATTACATAGGATTAGTCATACAATTAAGGTCAATCAAGTGCATTAAGAGACAAAGACACTAACATGATCACTCTAGTTAATGGGAGTAAATAGGAACTAAACAAACATGATGGCCAAGTACCAAACAAGACAAGTAAGATCTAGGCATGCTCGATTAAACACTTGGACAGGATAGGATAAAACTCAAACATGCTGGGTGAAGTAGTAAACATGAAGACAATGAAATACATGGCTAATTGAACTAGTGCAGGAATAGGCATGGATTTACAGATATGGAACACATAAAGTTGAGTTTCAGAATTGAACTAGAGACATACCAGTTAAGGAAGCAAAGTGCAGAATGTAAAGCAAGTAGAGTTCCACTATCTAGCCTAGGCTTTCAGCCAGCTAGACCAACAGTTAGCACAAATAGCAGAGAGAGAAGATAGAGTTTGAGTGTGTGTGTGTGTATTCTGAACTAACTTTTCGTGTGTTGAGAAGTAAGACTATAGTCTATATATAGCACCTTTAGGAGTCGAATAAATAAGGCAAAAGAATCAGGAATAAGTCAATTAGGGCAATCATAGGGTCACAGAATCCTATCAAATAAAAGAGTTCGGAATAGACCCCCTTAATCAAACGGTAATAACAGGTGTTTAATTAAGGCAAGAATCCCAATCATACCAAATAAAGGAATCAGTAAGAATTCAAAATTATATGGGCAGTCAAATAAGGCAGAGAGGACCAATTAAGGTCAAAAACAAGGAAACAAATAAATCTGTGCATACGAATCTTTAACAGAGTAAAGCAATCAACAAAACTTTCAAAAGAACACTGATTTCCGGAAAGAAATACTCAACTTCCATAAATAAAGATTAGACTAAGTAAGTGATGAGTGGCAATTTTACCACTCATTTTGGCCTCTTTTCAATAGATTTTGTGTTGCTCAATGAATATTTGAGGTTACTATCAGTGTATAATTGCTCTATTTGCAGGAAAATGATGCCATGAAGTGGTTAAGGTGAAATTGGAGTGAAATTGAGCAAAAGAGAGTAAAGAAGAGAAAAGAGGGGAGCAATGGCCGAATGCGATCGTGTATGCAACATGCAAATCACATTTTGAGCCTAGAGATCGCATACCGCAACAGAAAGTTGAGTCAAGTTTAATGAGTGAAATGCGGCCAAATATGCGATCGCATATCAGCCCGACAGGGGTGTTTTTGTCCATTTTTTACTCAAATTTTTGGCCCACTATAAAAAGCATACCTTGGCAACATCTTACGCATCCATTAGAGATCGGATCTTTGGACATATCTTGAGTTTTGTAAATATATTTTGAGTAGAGAAGAACAAGTTTTGAAGCTAGGGATTTGCACACACACTTGGGTCTTGAAGATTTCACCATTGTGGTTAAGGATTTCTTACCCATTTATGTTTATTTCTTCATTTCCTTGTTTTGTATTGAATATCTAAGTGTGTAGTATTTTCCCAACACTTGAATATGGTTTATGGGAATATTCATATTTAAAGTGTGGATTAAATACCTTGTTGTGCTTATAAATTGAATGATTTTCATATATTTGTGAAGTGAGTGTTTATTATTTTAATTATTCTTGTTCTTTAATGTTTCCAAAGGGATTAGCTAATCCTAGGACTCGCCCATTAACTCCGAATTAATTTTGGAAGAGATTAGTTGAGGTTGGGAAAGATTAATTAACAAGAAATTGAGGATTTAACCCTCATTTTATAGATTCTACCTA
>ML255558.1:4116-37057 GCA_005239495.1 Nicotiana undulata
ACCGGGTTCTCGACCCAAAATAGTGTTTCATTTTTCAATAAATAGTATCAAAATACTCTGAGTGTCAAAATAATTTATCAGGAAAAGACTGAGTGTAAAATCATAGCATATCAGTGAGGAAAATATAGTAAACACAACCCCCAAGGGGAAAACAGATCGGCACTAGGCCCCAAACATGGCTTACAGCCCAAAACATATCATAATATATAAATACCATTTAACAAAAGGATTAAAAATCGATTTCGCAACTCAATAGTCGCCTAAATAGGAAAGATGTTCCAAAGTTTCCACCTTTTTATTTCAAAATCCATGAAAGGGTGCATAGTCCGGGGTTTCATACCCTCAGGACAGGATTTAAAGACATTACTTACCTCAAAACTAGCCCGGAATTGTTCCGCAATGCGCTTGCCTCTCGAATCAACTTCCGAAGGCTCCAAATTTACAAAGTTAAGATTTTTATCATCAACATATGCTTAAGGAATAAATTCCAATTGAAAAATATCGAATTTGGCTCAAAAATCCGAATTCGGGCAAAACCCGACCCCCGGACCCGCGTCCCAAAACTCAAAAAAGTGTTCTTAATCTTCTCACGATTCCATACATATAAAGAACACCAAAATCGGAGTTCGTTTGACCCCTCAAATCGACCCTTGAAGGTCTCATAATCTCATGCCCCAAAATCCTATTTTTTACCGTTTTTCATGAGTTAAAAGCTGGGATTATGGTCTAAAATCACCCATAAACGAGTTTTAATAATCAAATTACTTACCTCTGTGATACACACTGATTTTCTCCTTCAAAATTCGTCCAAAAAGCTCCATGTCCGTACACAAATGGTGAAATAAGGGTTTAAGTCGCGGAGGGTTTAATTATATAACTGCCCAGTTATTTGCTCTCCGCGATCGCAGCCTTGGCCCTGCGATCGCACAGACCAATTTCCCAGACCTCCGCAATCGCAGCACTATGCACGCGATCGCACAGTGCATTTGCCAGCCAACCTCACGTTCCCAAAACACCATATGCGATCGCACCCTGGAACACGCGATCGCACTGGGCCCTCTCCCCCTTCTCCGCGATCGCAGGCCATTCCACGCGATCGCACAACACAATTTTTGCGTGCCCCAAATTTAACTCTCCGCGATCGCAGCACTGTGCACGCGATCGCACTGTGCATTTGCCAGCCAACCCCATGCGCCCAAAACACCCTATGCGATCGCACCCTGGCACACGCGATCGCACTGGGCCCTCTCCCCCTTCTCCGCGATCGCAGGCCATTCCTCGCGATCGCACAGCACAATTTTTGCCTGCCCCAAATTTAACTCTCCGCGATCGCACACATCCCCTCGTGATCGTAGTGAAGAAATTACTGATGTGCAAAAACCAGAAAACCAGCTATGTATTCAAGTCCAAATGAGTCCGTTAATCACCCGAAATCAATTCCGAGCCCCTCGGGGCCCCAACCAAACTTGACAACATATCCCATAACCTCATTCAAACTTATTAGCACTCTAAAAACATCAAAATTAACACCAAAACACAAAATTCTCACCAGATTCAAGCCTAAGAACTTTGATATTTCTAAAATTGACCAATGATGCCGAAACTATCCAATTCAACTCCGTTTGACCTGAAATTTTTCGTACAAGTCCAAAATGACCTTATGAACATGTTCCAACGGTCGGAATTCCATTCCGACCTCGATAGCCTATTTTCCACTGCCGACCGGAAATTACCAAAAACTAACTTTTGCCAATTCAAGCCTTATTCTACACCGGACATCATAAAATTATTCTGAACACACTCCTAAGTCCCAAATCACCTAACGAAGCTATCCGAGCCATAAAATTTGCATTCCGAGGTCGTTTACCAATATGTCAACCCTTAGTTGACTTTTTCTCACTTTAAGGCTATTTTTAAAGGCTAATTGACTGAACTCTCACTACAATCATTCGATTTCAAGCCAATCAACTCTAATACATCAAATACAGTATAACCAATCTATATCAAGTCAATAACAACAAATAAAAATACAGGTTTCACGTAACGACAGACCGGGTTGTTACAATAGGTCTCCTCAAGAATCAGCTCCCGAAGCCCATCCATATTGGGCACACAGATCCGACCCTGCATCCTCATCACGCCATCATCACCTATAGTCACATCCCTGGAATCACCTCGCCGGACCCGGTCCTGAAGAACCCGAAGGTTGGGATCATCATATTAATGCTCTCTGATGCGGTCATAAAGAGAATACCGAGCCACCACACAAGCTAATACCCAGCAAGGCTCTAAAATATCCAATCTCACGAACTGACTAGCTAAGGCCTGAACATCCAAGGCTAAGGGCCTCTCAACTGCCGGAAGATATGCCAAACTCCCCAAACTCTCTGCCCGACGACTCAAGGCGTCGGCCACCACATCAGCCTTCCCCGGATGGTATAATATAGTGATGTCATAGTCCTTGAGAAGCTCCAACCACCTCCGCTGACGTAGATTAAGGTCCTTCTGCCTGAACAAGTGCTGCAAACTCTGATGATTAGTGTAAATCTCATAAGGAACAACGTACAAATAATGACGCTAGATCTTCAGGGCGTGAACAATAACTGCCAACTCGAGGTCCTGCACTGGATAATTCTTCTCATACACCTTCAACTTTCTGGACGCACAGGCAATCACCCTATTGTCATACATAAGCTCACTTAGAAAATTTTGCATACAATTTCTTCTCCCTCAAAGTCTGAAGCATGGTCCTCAGGTGATACTCATGATCTTCTCGAGACCGGGAATATACCAGGATGTCGTCAATAAACAAAATGAAGAAGGAATAAAGATAAGGTCGTAACACACTGTGCATCAAATGCATAAAAGCTGCTGGGGCATTGGTCAACCCGAATGACATGACAAGAAACTCATAGTGACCAAATCTGGTCCTGAAGGCAGTCTTTGGAATGTCCGGCTCCCGAATCTTCTATTGATGATAACCAGAACGCAAGTCAATCTTGGAAAACACCCTGGCACCCTGTAACTGGTAAAATAAATCATCGATGTGAGGCAGGGGATACCTGTTCTTCACTGTAACTTTGTTCAATTGTCGATAATCAATACACATACGCAAGAATTATCCTTTTTCTTCACAAATAATACCGGAGCACCCCAAGGTGATACACTGGGCCTGATGAAACCCTTATCAAGCAACTCCTGCAACTGCTCCTTCAACTTCTTCAACTCAGGATGAGCCATACGATAGGGAGGAATAGAAATGAGATGAGTGTCCGGCAACAAAACAATGCCGAAATCAATATCTCTATCGAGAGTCATACCCGAAGATCAGCTGGAAATACATTAGGTAGGTACCTCACTACTGGGACTGACTCAATTGTAGGGGTATCAACACTGACATCTCTTACATAAGCCAAATACGCATCACACCCCTTCTCAACCATCCACTGAGCTTTAAGAAAAGAAATGACCCTGCGAGGAGTAAACTCTAAGGTACCTCTCCACTCTAATATCGGTAAACCTGACATAGCCAGCATCACGGTATTAGCGTGACAATCAAGAATAACATAATGGGCGACAACCAGTCCATGCCCAAGATAACATCAAAATCTACCATGTCGAGCAATAACAAATCGGTCCTGGTCTCGAAACCACTAAGAACAATCAAACACGACCAATATACGCGGTCCACAATGAGAGAATATCCCACGGGAGTAGATACATAAACAGGGGAACTCAAAAAATCCCGAGATATCCCCAAATGCGAAGCAAAATAAGAAGACATATATGAATACGTAGATCCTGGGTCAAATAATACTGATGCATCCCTAAGACAGACAGGGACGATACCTGTGATAACTGAATCTGAAGCGACGACCTCTGAACGGGATGAAAGGGCATAGTACCTGGTCTGGCCTCCCCTTCTAGGGCGACCTCGACCTACCCGACCTCTACCTCGAGTTGTCTGAGAAAGAGGAGTGGTAGATAGGGCTGGAAGAATAGACGGAGGACCCGGTGGAGCACATGGAAGCTGATAAGTCTGTGAAGATGCACCCCTCCTAGCTTTGGGGCAATCTCTAACCATGTGACGAGTGTCACCACACTCAAAACAACCCTTCGGAGGATGCTGTGGCTAAGACTGATTCCAAACTGGCCTGCTGGACTGGCCAGTAATAGTACCTCGAGCATGAGGCATACTAGATACTAGCGGTGCATAATAGTGCTCCTGAGGTCTAGGAGCAGCTGGAATACCGCTGGCTGCTGGAAGAGCTGAATGAACAGGGCGACTCACAAAACCCCTAACATAGTGTGCTGCTAGTGCACGAGCTCCAGAGAAATGTCCAGTCTCTCGAGACCTCTTGGCCTACCTCTCCTCTTTGTCCCGAGCAAACATTCCCTCTACCCTCCTGGCAATACTCACTGCTTGCTGATAAGTGATATCCATCTCCAACTCTTTGGACATACTGGTTCGAATACTGGCGTGGAGTCCCACAATGAAATGACGAACCCTCTACCTGACTGTGACAACCAAGGTCGGTGCATGTCGAGCCAACTCACTAAAGCGGACTGCATACTCCGACACAATCATAGCACTCTGACGTAGCTGCTCAAACTCTAGGCGCCAAGCATGCCTGAGGCTCTGAGGGACATACTCTCGCAGAAACATCTCTGAAAACTGAGTCCAAGTCAGTGAAGGTGCCTCGTCCGGACTACTCACCTCATAGGCATGCAACCAATTATATGTCGTTCCCTCAGCTGGAAAGCGGTGAAAGAAACCCCACTCATCTCCAAAATGCCCATAGTGCGGAGAATACGATGACATTCCTCAAGAAAACCCAAAACATCACCTGAAGCTAGTCCGATAAAAGTAGGTGGGTGGTACTTCTTGTACCTCTCAAGTCTGAGTTGCTCTGCCTCAGAAGAAGCTACCCTGGCCTCATGCTGAGCCGGAACCATAGGGGGTATAGGGATGTACTTTGGGGCCAGATCAACCTGCACCCTCTGCTCAGGAGTGCGGGCTGCGGGAATCTGTGCCCTTCCTACAGCATGAGATGTGGCTGGGACTATCGGGAGTAACCCAGCCTGAGTTAGAGTGCTGAACATGCTCATGAATTGAGCCAAAGTCTCCTGGAGGGCTGGAGTAGCAGTAAGAACCTCATGTGACGGCCCTCCAACTGAAGTTGCTGTGAGCTCCTTTGTCGTTGCTCTAGCAGGTGCTCGGGCTACACCGCGTGCTCTTTCTCTACCTCGGCCCCTGCCTCTGGCAGCTCTGACTGGGGGCTCGGGTGCCTGATCGTCAGTCCTCCCGGTACGGGTCTTTACCATCTGTGAGAAAGAATATAATAGAGTTTTAGAATTTTTGATGTTAATAACTCGCACGACAAGGAAATCAAAGGAATATGATTGTTCTTAACAGTTACATAGCGTCCCGAAGATAGATACGGACGTCTCCGTACCGATCCGCGAGACTCTAATAAACAAGCTTGTAACTTGTGACTCCTATGAACCTAGAGCTCTGATACCAACATGTCACGACCCGATTTACCCTCCGAATGGTATCGTGACGGCACCTAGTCTCTAAAACTAGGCAAGCCTATTATTAAGGGAAAACTAAAATAAAACACAATAAAAAAAAAATAGAGCAATGATCTAAATAACGTAATTGTGCCGCTCGGCTCATGCAAAATACCTTCCCAAAGACCCGGATTGTCACAAATAGTCACAAGCTCCTAACAACTACTGTAGCTATAAACAAATCTGAAAAGTACATAGGAAAAACTCTAAAAGATAGAATAGAAGGGGACTTGGGGGATTATGCGGACGCGGCAGAAATACCTTGCGGTCTCCTAGAATCAGCATCAACAACTATCCACGAGGTTGATAGCTCGTACCTAGATCTGCACACGAAAACATGTTCAGGAAAGGACATGAGTACACCACATCTGGTACCCAGTAAGTGCCAAGCCTAACCCTGATCAAGTAATGACGAGGTCAGGTTAAGGCTCTACTGGATTAAATAAAATCAATTTAAAGCAGTACGAAAGATAAGTAATTCCTACAGTAAACAGTTAAATAGAATATTCGAATAACTTAACAGTAAAGAGAGCCCTCAGCTCAGAACAAGGTAACACAAGGTGGAATCTCCGGGATACCGTCCCGTAGTTCCAAATGATTATGCAGTACAGGGAGATCTCCTGGAATACGTATGTAGTCCCAAAATAAATATGCAGTATTGGGGGATCTCCCAGAATACGTCCGTAGTCCCAATTTGAATATGCAGTACATGGGGATCTCCCGGAATACGTCTGTAGTCCCAATTAAAATATGCAGTATAGAGGGATCTCCCGGAATACTTCTGTAGTCCCAATTTAAATATGCAGTACATGGAGATCTCCCGGAAGACGTTTGTAGTCCCAATTTGAATATGTGATGCGAAATAAATGGCATGTATAACATCAATTTATACAGTTCGTCTAATCATAGGTGGGGAAAAGCAGTAAGCTAACTAAGCATGGCGCACAGAGTATCAGATAGACAATTAAATATTGAACATGTACGCATGATTTTCCTAATCTAAGATAAACAATTTAATAATATTAGAGCAATTTAATAGGAGAAAAATAATTTATGATTTTTGAAGGAAACATGGGATTTTTGCAATAATGGCCTGTGTACGTACTCGTCACCTCATGTACACGGCGCCCACACAACAATTAATGTCAAGCATCCTAAGTGGAAGTCCCTAACACAGAGTTAGGAAAGCCACTTACCTTGACCGCTCAAATCAACTCGATATCGCGCTCTTGCCACGAGTACTTGACTCCAAATGGCCCAAATCTATTCAAATTAATTTCATAATATAACTATAACTTTAAGTAACTAATTTAACTAATAAATTCGAAGCTGAAACACGAATAGGGAAAATCGCCCCAAAAAGTCCCCAGGGCCTACATCTTGAAATCGGGTAAAATCACAAATTTCGAACACTCATTCACTCACGAGTATAACCATACCAAATTTACTCAAATCCGATACCAAAATCTCGATCAAAACCCAAAAACTCGGCCTAGGAACTTTTCTTAAATTTTCTCAAATTTTCACCCCAAATCCGAAATTAAATGATAAAATTAAGCATAGTTTAGGGGAATTAATTATAACCGAGTAAGAATCAATTACCGCAAACACCCACGTGAAAATCCCTCCAAGAATCACCTAATCCCTATCTCTCAAGTCCAAATTGTGAAAAATGGCTTAAACCCTCATTTTTTAATATTTTAATTCTGCCCAGATTATCCTTAATCGCGATCGCGGAAAAACCATCGTGATCGCGAAGAATAAATTTCGCGCCTCATAATTTACTCTAAGCGAACGCGTAACTCTCCACGTGAACGCGATGCACTAACCTCTCATGCCTACTCGATCGCGACTGACCTCACGCGACCGCGAAGAGCAAAGCTCGACTCCACTGCTGCCTCACCTCTTCTTCGCGAACGCGACCTAGCACACGCGTTCGCGATGCATCATTTCGCCACTATTACACGTTCGCATACTCCTGCCCGCGGACGCGAAGAACAAAAACTCCCCTTACCCATCTAATCCTACGCGATCGCGGCTCCCTTATCGCGATCGTGTATAAGGAAACTAGACACCAGAATTTGCTATTTTTTAAGTCCAAAATTAGCCCGTTGAGCATCCGAAAACGCCCGAGGCCCACGGGACCTCAACCAAACCTACCAACCAGTCCTATAACCTCATTCAAAATCGAGCCTTCAAACCACATTACATAACACCAAAAACAAGAATTAAACATGAATTCAAGCCTAAGAACTTAGTATTTTTCCAAAATCCACAAACGATGCTGAAACACGTCAAAACTAGTTCGAATGAACTCAAATTTGACACACATGTCACAAATGACACTACGAACCTACAACCACTCTCAGAATTCCATTCCGAGCTTGGTATCAAAATTTCACCTATCGGCCGAAATCGCCGAAAATCTAACTTTCCCCAATTCAAGCCTAAATCTACTACAGACCTCGAAAACACATTTCGGATGCGCTCCTAACCCCAAAATCACTCAATGGAGCTAATGGAGTCGACGGAATTCCATTCCGGATCCGTCTTCACACAGTTCCGACTACGGTCCGATTTCTAAGGCTTAAACTCATAATTAGGGACTATGTGTCCCAAAACTCTCTGAACTCCATAACTAATCACTATGGCTAGTCCCAATAGCCGAATCAAACGTGGAAAAGTAATTTTTAGGGGATCGGGGCTCTTACTCTCAAAATGACTGACCGAATTAATATAGATATACTTTGATATATTTTAATTATTAGATAAACAATAAGTAATACCAAATATTCAATCTTTGAAATAACTATATTTTATATCGATTGGAATTTTTATTTATATTTTATATTTTATTGAATTATTTTATAATAAATGTTTAATTTTTTTTGAAATAATACTAATCGCAAATCGAACCTTTACTGTCCTTTTTCGTAATTTGATACTTAAAAGTATTTTATTAAAAAATTGACCAAATACAATGAGCTTGCAAAATACACTACTTAAACGAATAGGCTAAACATAAACTGCTATTTTGCAAAATAATTTTTCAAAATGCATTTTTGAACAACTTTTTAAAATAAATAGTTTTTGGTAGCTTGGTCAGGGTCGTAAGTCATTTTTTCCGTTGCCGTAGCTTATCCTTTCATGATATTTCTGATAGCTATTCTTCCCCAAGTAACAACAAAAGAATGTGAATTAAGTGAAACTCATTATTAGAGAACACATTTACTATTTGAGAAACATAAGATGAATAGTGTGGGAAATTAAAGTTTGCAGACGTTCCTCAGTAGTCAGAACCATGTAATAGTAGTACTGAACTACTGATAGCAGCAGCCTTGAGACTGCCATGCATATATATATATATATATATATATATATTTTCATGGAGAGTAAAGGAAGCTTCCCCACTGATCACAAGGAACTACAAATGGCAAAGCTGATCAAATAATTTTGCAGCTTTATTCTCTATTTCTTTCTTGTTTCATGTATTATATTCTCTTTTTCAGCCCCTCGCTTTTGTTACTTCCAATGTTTTCTAAAATCTCCAAGACAATCTACCCTCAAAGGGAAAAAGGTGTTTTTTTTTTTTTTTTGGGAATAAGTTATTAGACCATTAATCTATATGCAATTGTGGGAATCTGAACTTTTGTGTGATCAAATTTAAAAGAAAAAAGAAAGAATTTTAGGCATGGTGACGCCATTGATTTGGCAAGTAACTGAGATACCAAAAGTACTATTTGTCTAGTTTTCACCTCATTATTCAACTTGGAAATCTGACCTTAAATGACAACTCCATTTTCGGGTTTACCTGCGAGCCTTGCAGAGCCAACTTTTTTTTATATATTTTTTTAAAAATAAAACTGAAGAATGCATGTTACAAATGTATATATTGCCAAGTGCTAAGTGAGGCAGGTGTTAACATTTGCGTATTTGTCTAATATCTACACAAGCTTAAGCAGTTTAGACAAAAAAAAAATTAAAAACAATAAAAAACAGAACCTCCTTAATTAGTAAATTTGCTTTTTTCAAAGGAAACGTGAATATTTATCCTAAAATTTGGATAACAATTAAACTTATATTGTGGTTTTAAGGATATGTGATTTCGTCCAATGCCAATTGATAAACGAAAAAATAAATTGATGAATTAGACTATAAAATAAATCAAACCACTGTATAAGCAAAGCCTCAACCTCAAATTGAAGTAACCTCGAGGTGATATAGTAAGAACAGTAAAGAACAAGACAACTCTGATGAACGGTAAGCAGAACAATTAGCAAGAAAGAAATGGTTGTATATATTTTTCTCAGTGAACAATGATGATTACAAATGAATGGAATTCCCTTTTATATAGTAGAGGAGTCCTAATTAAGATATACTTCTAATTACAATAAGAAATCGTATCAACATCTGATTAACCGCTATAGATCTGATCCGTTTCGAGATTCACGCCACGATCCTCGACCAATCGCGGATATCTCGCCCTTTTCATTATAAAGTTATGTTGATGTTACTCAGAGTCTTGTCTCTTTCTGGCCGCGATTGATATTGACCTCAATCTGGAAAGAGGCTTCGATTTCGGAATCGACGTCCTAGCTCTTCGACGCAACATTCCTATCTCGACCAAATAGTGAAATCGGGTAGCCCCGATTTCTACCGTATACAGATAGTCCCCTCGTTTCTTAGAGTAGAATGATAAGAAACGACTTTAGCCTAGATTTTCTTATGACCTCGATAGATAGTGATGTCATCCTCGTGACGTAAGCGATGGAGATGACCGAAATGTCCCGTCGGTACAATTTCGATTAATGTGCGCCAATGGACAGTCGGCCACTAGCGTCGTCGAACCGTCACCGTAATTCTATTAATATGGACTCTTTTGTTGAACCAAAACTTTTACTTTCATCTTCATCAATTCTCCTAAGTTTTTAACTCTCTCCATCGCTTCCCTTTCATCACTCCTTGAGCCAACTTCGTTAGTTTCAAACTATCAGAACTCAACATTTTTCTTCTTTCTTCTACTCGTATCAATGGCGAAAACTTCCAAAAGCGTTCCACAAAAGGAAAAGGCTTCTTCATATTCTTCACGGCCGGCCGGTGATAAAACGCTGGTGGAACCGCTCCTTAGTGAGTATGTTCCTGGCCCGTGTGTCCTAAATCCGACTTCAAAGTTGAGAACCCTCCATTGGTCTCTGACCGATACGAGCACGTGTCGAGATATATCTGCTCGATAACACCAGGATATCTCGAGGAGGTAAAGAGGGATTGTAACTAGGGGACGAAGTCGTTGTACAGATCCCTTCTCTTGGAGAAAGTATTACCACCCACGTGGAGGGGTTTCTAAGTGTTTACACTTACCCTTTCACGTTGGGTCCCCTCGATCCTGTTATCATAGATTTATGCAAGAGGTACAAAGTGACCCTCGGCCAAGTTCATCCTTCCTTCTGGCGCATCGGAATCATGCTCTGATTCTTCTCTAGCAAAATCGAGGGGCTGCCGTTCACCCTCAACCTTCTCATCAGGTTATATTGGCTCTGAATCTTTCGAGGGTTGATCAAGCTTCAACGTCGAGCAACCAAGGCGTTGTTCTCTAGTATTTATGAGGAAAAGGATCGGGGGTGGATGAGTCAGTTTTTTCGGGTAAGGACATGCGACCTCATCCCAAAGGAAAAAATTCCATTCCCCGAGAAGTGGAACCCCGAGCGTAAGTAACAGTTTACTCATTAGTTTTCATGTTCCTATTTTTTATTTTTTATTTTTTATTTATTTAACATCTTCATTCGTCATGCGGCGGCTTCCTGGATGCCTTGAGCGGTTCTTGGCCTCGAGGAATAGGTTCGGAAGTTGGCCTCGACTTCCTCTTATGGCGAGCGTTGTTGGTGTGACTTCGAAAAGGGAAAATGGGAGGCAAAGAATCACGGTAAGTTTTTTTACTTATTTCTGAGGTGCTGATCATCTTTCTTTTCCTCACTAAGTTTCTTTTTGTGTAGGCCTGAACGAGGACGCAATTTTGAGGCCTCCGAGCGGCGAGAAAGAGACTAAGTCTCGGTTCCAAAATCAGGAAAAGATAATAAGAGAAAGGGGGTCTCGTCGTCCGAAAACCCCAAACCCAAAAGTGCTCCAGCTCGAAGGACCAGAAGGAAAATCATTCCTCTCACCATAGATTCGATCCAAAGGCTGAGAAAAGAAGAAGAAGAAGAAGAAGGTGATGACTCGGCGTTGGTGATTCGACCAAGGAAGACCGCCGAGGCTGCTAAGCCGTCAAAACCGGAGGCGGTTGTCGAGATTCAGCCTCATGATGAGGAGGCTTTGAAGAAAAATTCAGGCGAAGTCTCCTAATCGCCTGAGGTCGAGATGGTCCCTCGACCAGCAACAAACATACCGTAGGGGGCCGGTTATGAGACCCCCAGAGTCGAACAGAGCCCCCTGAGCGACTCGCTCAGGACAGTGACAACATGTCACTCGCCTTCTCTATCGGCTTTCTCCGGGGAGGAAAAGATTTCCACACAGTAATTAGGGAATCAAAAAGATCTGGGGAATCAAAGATTCCTAGGTTAGGGTAAGTGAAATAATTAATGGAAAGAGTCATAAATAGATAGACAGAATCAATGAAGAGAAAAATGAAAAAAAGAACTGTAAACCCTAATTTTTAGGGTAAGTAAAATTAGTCAGAAAATTCAAAGGAGAAACTATAACAAAGATGCATAGAGACGGATAAACAACAACCTCAAAGATTGAACTAGATTTGGTTCGATTGAACTAGATTTGGTTCGATTTCTAAGAGTAAAAAAACCCTAATTTTTAGGGTAAAAAATAAGCAGAAATATCTACGAAAAATCATAATAGAAATGCACATAGATAGATATACAGAAACATTAAAGAAAATATTTAACAAAAAATAGAAAAAACTATAACAGATCTGAAAAGATATGAACCCCAGCTTTAGGGTAAATGAAAAATCGAACAAAATCTCATAGATTCATACCATAAAGAGACGAAGAATGAACATAGATGAAAAAGAAGTGAAGGTTCGAACCAGATTTGGTCCAGAATGAAGGATATCGGCTTGCCATGTTAGGCAAGAAATTATGTTATTCCATAAACGTGTAGCCAATAGCGAGAAAGGATCAATAAGGTAAGGAAATCCCCATTGTTTCCATATCTGGTTGGAATCGAAAGGGATTAGGGGTGACGGGGTTAGGCTTTCAGAAAAAGAGAAAATGAGAGTGTTTGAGAGAGTCTTGGGGCAGCGAGCTTATAGGAAATGGGGAGTTAGCGTTTGGGTTGTTTAATTAAAAAGGGACGGGTGAACGGGGGCCGTTTATCTTGAAAGATCAACGACCAGGATTAAGAAAAGGTTTGGGTCGGGTATAGGAACGGGTACCAGTTGGATATTGGGTTAGGGGTTATTAGGTTTGGGCTGGGACGGACTGGGCTAGGTTTTGGGTAATTGGGCTGGGGTTGGTCCGAAAATAAATTTTTAAAAATGAACTATTATTTAAATACCCAATTTAATTAATAAATAATTTGTAAAAAATGATAAATAAATAGTAAAAATATTATTTGTGCATAAAACAAGTAATAATAATTATTTAATACTATTAAAGTATAAACAAATTATTTTGGCATAATTAAAGTAATTATAAGTACATATAGGCTATTATTGCAAATGTGTAATTTTTGCCTTAAAAATGCAAATGCCATTATGCCATATGTTAAAAATATTTAAAACATAATATGGATATAAATGGTGAAATTAGATGATAAAATCATTGTAAAATAATTTGTGATGCAATTAATAAATATTTTTATAATAAAATGCAAAAATAAATTGATTTAAAACCTTTTAAAATTAGAAATAATTATGAAAAATGCTTGTATATGCCTATAAATCAAGTGATGATGCATATGCACTATTTTGAAAGTATATACGTATATTAAAAAAAATATGAGAAAAAAATTGGGTATCAACAAATAATATGTTTGAGACTTCGGCTTTGGGCAACTTGACCGAAGCCACAATAATACTACTTCTATAGTCAAGTTCGAGTAAAACTCGAACTCGAAGCAATAGAACCCTTAAGTTTGTAGTAAGCAAGAACGGACTCTCGGACCGTAGTCAAGTAAGATTTTACTCGAGCTCGAAGTAGTGGAACCCTGAGGTTCGAATTGAGTGAGAACGTGTTCTCGAACTCTAAAATGTAATGGCCCATAGGTTCTTTGAACCGGGCCGATATGGCCTTAAGAGAATGTTTTTTTTTTCCTTTTCGGCTTAAAGACTTGATAAAAAATTTGCATGCCTTAGCATGAATTTTTTACCCATTGGTTTTTTGAGGGTTTAATATTTGACCGAAACCCCTTTGCTTTTTGTGCCTTAGCACAAGTTTGTATTTAAATAATTCGGTACCTCTTAAGGTTTTTCGAGGGCTGACATTATCGAAGCCCTTTGATTATTTTGCCGAGGGTAGAATTTTTTAACCGATTTTCAAAGAATTCAAAAGCCTGTTTTTATTGCAGGATTCGGACGTCTCCGAGCCGCGTTAATATGGCTGTAGCCTTTAGGTATGCCTCTTGGGATTATTTCCCAATAACACTTTGAACCCCGAAAGTGATGGCCTTGGCCTATAAATCGAGGGATGACTCTTTGAGGTCAAATGGTTTTGAGTTTAGATAATTCGAACATGTTGATTTTTGAGGGCAGTCCCCAAGTATGGGGTTGATCGTTCGAGGTGTAGTTTCACTTTGGCCCTTGAGCCATTTTTCACAAAAATCATAAGTACGGAGCTCGTAAAGTAGAAAAGTTTCATTGAGGCATAATATATCTGATAAGGAAAAGTACTTCTTTGAATAGTTCATACATGCGTACATGTTTTTCCATTGGGGCTCGATTAATCTATACGGACACGGTTCATTCGGTCGTTTGGCCCATTAGAAAGTTTTCCTATCGAGGTCCCTTTACATGAAGTATTTTCCTTGAAAATATAACATCCAAGGGTGAGGCCCCCCAGTATTCAAGGTTGATTGTAAAGAGACCTCGGATACTCTAAGTTAGCACGAACAATGGTTGCCTCGTTAAAACCTTGCCGGAAAACCCCATTTGGGATAAAAATCGGTCGAAGGGAAAAAGAGTGCAACATTTACTTTAGGGTCCTAATATGTTTCTTCTTGATGATAACTTCGAACCTTTGCTCGGATACATGAAAATAAGTTAGTGTAAAATGTAAATGAAAAAAGAAGAAGGTTATACCTTAACAATAATATCTCTTGAGGAGTGAGATGTTCCAATTATTTGGTAGTTGCTCGCCGTTTATCGTGCCTAGCTTGTAAGATACCTTTCCGACAATATCGAGGACCTGAGAAGGTCCTTCCTAATTTGGGCTGAGTTTTCCTTCATTAGGGTCTCGAGTGTTGATGGTGACTTTCCTTAGGACCAAGTCCCTGATTCTGAAGTGGCGAAGGTTGTTCCTCCGATTATAATATCTTTCAATGCGTTATTTTTGCGCGGCCATCCGAACGAGGGCGGCTTCTCATTTTTCATCTAATAGTTCGAGGCTAGTGTTCATAGCCTCGTGATTTGATTCTTCCGTTGTGTGTCGAAACTTGGCGCTAGGTTCCCTGACTTCGACCAGAATTAAGGCTTCGACGTTGTAAACTAAGGAGAATGTCGGTGCCCCCGTACTGGACTTCGACGTCGTTCTATATGCCCAAAGGACTTCGGGTAGGATTTCTCTCCATTTTCCCTTGGCATCGTTCAACCTTTTCTTCAGATTCTGAATTATGGTTTGGTTCGTCGATTCGGCTTGCCTATTTCTTCAAGGATGATATGGTATCGATAAGATTCTCTTTATTTTGTGATCTTCGAGAAACTTTGTTACCTTGTTGATGATGAATTGCTTTCAATTATCGCATACGATCTCAGCGGGAATCCCAAATCGACATATTATGTGATCCCATATGAATCTATAACTTCTTTTTCTATGACTTTCTCGAAGGCCTCTGCTTCAACCCATTTAGAGAAATAGTCAGTCATAAATAAAATGAATTTAGCTTTACCTGGGGCCGATGGTAGAGGGCCCACGATATCCTTCCCCCATTACATAAATGGCCACGGGGATATAACCGAATGAAGTTGTTCTCTGGGCTGGTGGATCATGGGTGAATACCTTTGACACTTATCACATATTCGAATGAACTCCTTAGTGTCTTTTTCCATACCATCCCAATAGTATCCTGTCATGATGGTTTTGTGAACTAGTGATTCGGCACCAGAGTGATTCACACAAGTACCTTTGTGAACTTCTCGTAGGACATAATCGGTGTCCCCTGGTCCCAAGCATATTGCTAACGGTCCGTTGAATGTCCTCCTGCACAATGTTCCATCCTCAGCCAATGTGAATCGAGCGACTTTTGTTTGTAGAGCCCTCCATTCTTTAGGGTATGATGGGAGCTTTCCGTTTTTCAGATACTCGATATATTTATTCCTCCAATACCATGCTAGGTTTGTGGAGTTTATCTCAACATGTCCTTCGATTACGGATTTCGAGAGTTGAACTACAGTCCCCGAGCTGATTTCGTCGTCCTTTACTGATGATCTCAGATTTGCAACGGCATCGGCTTCACTGTTCTGTTCTCGAGGTACATGTTGCAAAGTCCATTCTTTAACACGATGCAGTGTCACTTGCAGCTTGTCCATGTACCTTTGTATTCTATCCTCTCGAACCTCGAAGGTTTTGTTCACTTGGTTTACTACCAGTAGGGAGTCACATTTGGCTTCGTTGACTTCCGCTCCAAAGTTCTTAGCTAGTTCGAGACCTGAAAACATGGCCTCGTACTCGGCCTCATTGTTAGTCAACTTAGAAGTTTTAATAGATTGCCTAATAGTATTGTCTGTGGGTGGCTTTAAAATAATAACTAGTCCGGACCCCTTCACATTCGAAGCGTCGTACGTAAAAAGTGTCCAGACCCCCGATGATGTACCTGATTTTAACAAAAGTTCCTTTTCTACTTCGGGTACGAGGGTTGGCGTGAAGTCAGCCACGAAATCTGCCAAAATTTGAGACTTGATGGCCATTCGGGGTTGATATTCGATATCGTACCCACTGAGTTCGACGGACCATTTGGCCAATCGTCCTGATAGTTCGAGCTTATGTAAAACATTACGAAATGGGTAAGTGGTTAATACACATATTGGGTGACATTGAAAATATAATTTTAGCTTCCTAGAGGAGCTTATTAGAGCAAGTGCCACTTTTTCTAAGTGTGGATATCTAGTTTCTGTTTCTCCTAAAGTTCGACTTACATAATAAATAGGAAATTGCGTACCTTGCTCTTCTGGAACTAGGACACCACTTACCGCGGTTTCCAAGACAGCTAAGTATAAGTAGAGCTTTTCATCTGCCTTTGGAGTATGAAGAAGCGGTGGGCTCGAGAGGTATCGCTTCAATTCCTCTAACTCTTGTTGGCATTCCGCGGTCCAGGAGAAATTATTCTTCTTTTTGAGTAGTGAGAAGAACCGATGGCTCTGATCTGACGATCTCGAGATGAATCGACCTAAAGCATCTATCCGCCCTGTCAGCCTTTGTACGTCTTTAGCGTTGTCCACAACAATGATGTTTTTGATAGCCTTGATTTTATCGGGGTTGATATCGATCCCCTGATTCGACACCATGAAGCCAAGGAACTTGCCCGAACCGACCCCGAAAGTACATTTCTCGGGGTTGAGCTTCATGTTGTATTTTCTCAATATCTTGAATGTTTCCTGCAAATGTGTCAAATGGTCCTCTGCGCACAGGGACTTAACTAGAATGTCATCAATGTATACTTTCATTGACTTACCTATTTGTTCTTCGAACATTTTATTTACTAGGCATTGGTAGGTGGCCCCTACGTTTTTATACCAAAAGGCATTACGTTATATCAATATGTTCCATACTTAGTGATGAATGAAGCCTTTTCCTGATCTTCTGGGTTCATTTGGATTTGATTGTACCCAGAATAGGCATCGAGAAAACTAAGGATCTCGTGGTCGGTCGTTGCGTCGATCATACGATTGATGTTAGGTAGAGGAAAAGAATCTTTGGGGCATGCTCTGTTCAAATCCTTATAATCTACACACATTTTAAGTTTGTTCTCCTTCTTAGGAACTACGACTACGTTTGCTAATCATTCGGGATATTTTACTTCCCGAATGGATCCTATTTTGAGATGTTTAGTTACCTCGTCCTTGATGAATGCGTGTTTTACCTCGGACTGGGGCCTTCTCTTTTTTTTTTCACTGGCCTGAACTTTGGGTCCAAACTCAATGGATGTGTTGTTATCTCTGGTGGGATTCCTGTCATGTCTAAGTGGTACAAAGCAAAACAATCCACGTTATCAATAAGAAACTTAATGAATTTTTCCTAAGTTCGGAGGTTAACCCCTTTCCCAGGTATACCTTTCGCTCGGGAAGGTACTCGATCAATATAACCTGTTCCAACTCTTCGACTATTGGCGTTGGAGTCTTCGAGAAAATGAAGGTTTGAGGGGTCCAATAATCTTCCTCTTTTTCTCCCTCTATTTCCTGCTTCCCCGATTCAGTCGAGGTTGGTGGCTATGATTGCTATTTGGCTTCCTATTTCCCTTTGATGGACGTTCCTTTTGATGTTGACAATGCCGATATCGGTATTACCTCATCGACCGCAAACATTTACTTTGTAGCATGTTGCTCCCCATATACTATTTTCACCCCCGTCCGACGTCGGGAATTTCATCATTTGGTGGAGAATGGAAGGGACTGCCCTCATATTGTGAAGCCTCCCAAGTAGGGCGTTCTACCTTATGTTTCCCTCGATTACATAGAACTTGGTATCTTGGATAGTTCTATCCATGTTCATCGATAGGATGATCTCTCCTTTAGTTGTTTCACTGGCCATATTGAAATCGTTTGAGACTTGAGCTGCGGGAACGCTTTGATCTTGTAGGCTGAGCTGCTCCACGACCCTTGATCAGATGATATTTGCCGAGCTACCTAGATCTACTAAGACACGCTTAACTTGAACTTTATTTAATAAGATAGAAATTACCAGAGCGTCATTGTGAGGTTGAGAAATTTTGTCTGCTTCCTCGTCGTTGAATGATACGGTACCTTCTAGCACATAATCTCGGGTCCGATTTTTCCTAGTAATTGATACCTTAGTGCGTTTGAACACGTGCCCTTGTGGAATATCGACCCCGCCGACAATCATATGGATTACATGATATGGATCCTCATGTTCATTTTTTCTGTTGGCGTCCCTTTATCAGAAATGATTCTTGGCTCGATCACTTAGGAACTCTCGAAGTGGCCCTCGTTGAATAGACGGGCTGCCTCCTCCCTTAGTTGCCTGCAATCCTTGGTTTTGTGGCCATGTATACCATGATACTTACACATCAAATTGGGGTTTCTTTGGGAAGGATCGGTCTGTATGGGCCTGGGCCATCTAGTATCTTTGATTCTTCCAATTGCCGATACAATGCTTGATGCATCAATATTAAAATTATACTCCAAAAACCGAGGTGCCTCTATAGGATCGACATACTTTTCAAAACCACTTTTGCTTATAAGTGCCTTAGAATTCTGCCCTCGATCACTTCTTCGATCATTTCGGGCGGAATTGCATCTTGGCCGAGATTCTTGCGATCTGCGATGTATGACTTATATTGGTCTTTGTTCGACCTTGGCTCCCTATCGACGTCCATCTGATTTTTAGATGTGGACCTGTTCGAATATACTGAACCGGTAGGAGTTCCTAATTGTTCATCCTCGACTCTGGTCTTCGATTTGTACCAATTATGTACATCGGCCCAGGTCACCGCATGATATTCGTTCAAATTATGCTTCAGCTAACATGATGTTGTTGAACTTCATTCATTCAATCCCTGAGTGAAAGCCTGAACGACCCAATCATTTATGACCGGTGGCAACTACATGCGTTCCATTTGAAATCGGGATACGAACTCCCTCAGCATTTCATTATCCTTCTGTTTTACTTTGAAATCTCCGAACTTCTTTAATAAAACAGATTCGATCTCATAATCTTCCAAATCGTTACCTTTGATGGAGCATGTATAGGAGGTTACATGCTCATTGGGATCAGTGGCTCCATTTTACTTAAGTATATCCGGCATATGAAACTTTTTTGGAATGGGCTTCGGAGCCGCACTTGGAGAAAACGGCTTATGTACAAATTTCTTCGAATACATTCCTTTCAAAATTAGTGATGCCCCTGATATCTGATCAACTCGGGAGTTGTATGTCTCCACTTTCTTATCATTAGCTTCAATTTTCTTCTCTCCTAGCTCAATTCTTTTGGTGAGCTCCTCGAGCATTTTCACTATTGTAGGATCAGTCCCTGATTCTTTATTATTCGACCTCTCCGGTACTGGCTCGGTACGACGGGTGGCTTCTGGTTCGACCCATGTGTTGATTTTGTAGTTGTGCAATAGCGGCTTGCTGAGCCTGTAGAATTTCGAATATTACCTGGAGACTGACTCCTCCATCTCCTCCGCCCTGTGCACCCTGGCCACCATATCGGCCTTCTCTGCGTGCACTCCCTTCAGGGTCTGCGCCCAGGTTCGCATTCAAAGCAATGCGCAAACTGAGGTCGGTTAGGTTGGTAACTGGTGCTCCCCCGAGATCCGCTTGTGGCACCTCTACTCCTGGAACAATTACATTGTCATTTTTTCCACAGAATCCGAGGACATTGTCACCATGTGTGGGTGCGTTTTGTGAGTTTGACATGTTTTAACCTGAAAGCAAAAATACTTGACAAGAAACAAATATAAAATAGTGTGTTTTATCGGAATCAGTATTGAATAATCACTATTATCCTTATCTCCACAGTGGGCGCCAAACTGTTTACCCTAAAGTTTGGATAACAATTAAACTTATATTGTGGTTTTAAGGATATGTGATTTCGTCCAATACCAATTGATAAACAAAAAAATAAATGGATGAATTAGACTATAAAATAAATCAAACCAGTGTATAAGAATGCATCGACCTCGAATTGATGTAACCTCGAGGTGATATAGTAAGAACAGTAAAAAACAAGACAACTCTGATGAACAGTAATCATAACAATAAGCAAGAAATAAATGGTTGTATATATTTTTCTCAGTGAGCAATGATGATTACAAATGAATGGAATTGCCCTTTATATAGTATATGAGTATTAATTAAGGTATACTTCTTATTACAGTAGGAAATCGTATCAACAGCTGATTAAACGATATAGATATGATCCGTTCCGAGATTCACATGACGATCCTTGACCAATCGTGGAGATCTCGCCCTTTCCGTTATAAAGCTATGCTGATATTACTCAGAGTCTGTCACTTTCTGGCCTTGATTGATATTGTCCTCGATCTGGAAATAGGCTTCGATTTCGGATTCGACGTCCTAGCTCTTCGACGTAACATTCCTATCTCGACCAAATAGTGAAATCGGGTAGCCCCGATTTCTACCGTATACAGTGAAGGTTTGTTGCTTTTACCCTCAAAGTCAAGTAAACTAAGGTGTCAACTAATAATTCCTGAAAATCGTTAAGACTTTAAGATCATTACTTAATCAAATAAATAAGTGAAAAATATTTCTTGAAGATGGTTCTCATTTAAAAGAAAAATGATAAATTCCAGTAGAACAAAATATAATTAATAATAATAATATTAAAAGTATGGGGTCCATCCCATTGGTTGGCAAAAGATGGCAATAGCCTTACGCTTATTTTTCCTATGCTATGACAGAGATCTTTGGTGAAAGATCTTACTTGGAGATAAAGTTTGGAAATAAGTGAAGGCGATTAAAAATGCTCATGTATCACACTTGTAGCCTACGACCCTTCTCTCCTATAAAAGGAGGACCTCTTTCACTTCTTCAGACACACCAACAAAGAGAGAAAGAAAAAGTGAAGTATCAAATACAAGGTATAAGAAAATAATCTGTGAGGAAAAATAGAGAGTGTGAGCGATATTGTAGTGAAGTGAGAATATCAAAGGAGGGTTATTTCTTTTGAGTATTGTAGCGGTCTTTGTAGTATTTTACTCGGGCCTACAAAGTGTAAAATTCCTTACTATAGTGATATCAGTTTCTCCTCTCGGGGTCGTGGTTTTTTCCTTTATTCAGAAGGGTTTTCCACGTAAAAATCTTGGTGTCATTGTCACTCTTTTATTATTGTTTATTATCGTATCTCGGCGCTACGTTATTATTCTGCTTTTATTACCGTTAATATTATTTCTGTGGGGGGTTTATTCCCTATAACTTGTATCAGACCGTAGGTTATGCTCACACGTAGAAATATTATTCACGGTCGGTAGTACTATACTCAGTTAAAATAAATGTCCGGAGTGAAGTACGAGGTAGAAAATTCAACGGAGATAGCGGTTTCTCAACATGAAAAATAAGGATGAGGGATCTGCTCATTCAATAGGGATTACACAAGGTGCTAGATGTTGATTCCAAAAAGCATGATACCATGAAAGTTGAGGATTGGGCTGACTTGGATGAAAAGGCTGTTAGTGCACCTATGTTGCATTTATCAGATGATGTGGTAAATAACATCATTGATGAAGACACCGCATGTAGTATTTGGACAAGGTTGGAAAGCCTATACATGTGCAAAACGCTGACAAATAAATTGTACCTGAAGAAGCAGTTATACGTCCTACACATGGGTGAAGGTACATATTTTTTGTCACATTTAAATGTGTTTAACGGACTAATCATATAGCTGGCCAACCTCGAAGTGAAAATCGAGGAAGAAGATAAAGCCATATTGTTGTTGAACTCGTTGCCATCTCCATACAATAATTTGGCACCAAGAATCCTGCACGGTAAGACTACCATTGAGTTGAAAGACGTCACATCGACTCTTCTACTCAATGAGAAGATGAGAAAGAAGCCTGAAAATCAAGGACATGCTCTCATCTTCTCATTGAGTAGAAGAGTCGATGTGACGTCTTTCAACTCAATGGGAAGATGAGAAAGAAGCCTGAAAATCAAGGACATGCTCTCATCACAGAAGGTAGAGGCAGGTTATCAAATGAGTTCGAGCAACTATGGTAGACCGGGAGGTCGTGGGATGTCCAAGAACCAATCCAAATCAAAATCTAAAAATTGCTACAATTTCGATCAACCAGGTCACTTCAAAAGAGATTGCCCAAATCTAAGTAAAGGTAAAGGTGAAACCAATGGCCAGAAGAATGACGACAACACAACCGTCGTGGTGCAAAACAATGATAATGTTGTTCTCTTCATATATGACGAAGGGGAATGCATGCATTTGGAAGGTCCAAAGTCGGAATGAGTGGTTGACACAACAACATCTTACCATGACACACCGGTACAAGATCTTTTTTACAGATATGTAGGAGGTGATTTCGGCACTATGAGAATGGGTAACACAAGTTACTCAAAGATTGTGGGGATTGGTGACATTTGTATAAAGAAAAATATCGGATGCGCATTGGTTCTAAAAGACGTGCGGCACCTGATTTGCGGATGAACTTAATCTCGAGAATTGCTTTAGACCGAGATGGATATGAGAGCTATTTTGCAAATCAAAAGTGGAGACTCACCATGGGATCATTGGTGACTGCAAAGGGAGTTGCTCATGGCACGTTGTACAAGACAAATGCAGATATATGCCAAGGAGAATTGAACGCGACACAAGATGAGATTTTCATAGATTTCTAGCAAAAATGAATGGGTCATATGAGCGAGAAGGGATTGCAGATTCTTGCCAGAAAATCACTCATTTCTTATGCTAAATGTAAAATAGTAAAACCTTGTGACTACTGTTTATTTGGTAAGCAGCATAGAGTCTCATTTCAGACATCGTCTGAAAGAAAATTGAATATACTTGATTTGGTATATTCTCATGTTTGTGGTCCAATAGAAATTGAATCGATGGGCGGTAACAAATATTTTGTTACTTTTATTGATGATGCTTTACGAAAATTGTGGGTTTATATTTTGAAAACCAAAGATCAGGTGTTTAAAGTTTTCCAGAAGTTTCATGCTCTAGTGGAAAGGGAGACAGGTCGAAAGCCAAAACGTCTCCGAAGTGACAATGGAGGTGAGTACACTTCAAGAGAATTTGAAGAGTATTGTTCAAGTCATGGATCAGGCATGAAAAGACAGTTCCTGGAACCCCACATCACAAGGATGAATCTCACCATTGTTGAGAAGGTGAGAAACATGCTCAAAATGGCTAAACTGACCAAGTCATTCATCAGATATGGAGATGAAGAATCCGGGTACAAATTGTGGGATCTTGTAAAGAAGAAGGCCATTAGAAGCAGAGATGTAATCTTCTGAGAAAGTGAAGTTTGAGTTGTAGATGATCAGTCAGATAAGGCCAAGAATGGTATAATCCCTAACCTTGTTACCATTCCTTCTACTTCTAACAATCCCATAAGTACACAAAGTAGGGCCGACGAGGTTGCCAAGTAGGGGGAGCAACCTGATGAGATTATTGAGCAGGGGGAGCAACTTGATGATGGTGTCAAGCAAGTGGAGAGCCCCACTCAAGAAGAAGAGCAACCTCAACTTCTGAGGAGATGAGGAAAGACAAGGGTAGAGTCATGCATGTACCTTTCCACAGAGTATGTCATCATCAGTGATGAGGGGGATCAGTCTTAAAGAAGTGTTGTCCTATCCAGAAAAGAACCAGTGGATGAAAGTCATGCAAGAAGAGATGGAATCTCTATAGAAAAATGGCATGTACATACTGTTTGAATTTCCGAAGGGTAAAAGACCTCTCAAATGCAAGTGGGTCTTTAAACTCAAGAAAGATGAAAATGCAAGCTAGTCAGATACAAAGCTCAATTGGTGGTTAAAGGCTTTGAACAGAAGAAAGGTATTGATTTTGGTGAAATTTTCTCACATGTTGTCAAAATGACTTCTATTCGTACAATCTTGAGCTTAACAGATACCCTAGTTCTTGAAGTGGAGCAATTGGATATGAAAACTGCATTTCTTCATGGAGATTTGGAAGAGGAGATTTATATGGAGAAGCCAGAAGGATTTGAAGTAGCCGGAATGAAACACATGGTGTGCAAATTGAATAAGAGTCCTTATGGGTTGAAGCAGGCACCAAGGCAGTGGTATACGAAGTTTGACTCATTCATGAAAAGTCAAACATACATAAAGAACTATTCTGATCCATGTGTATACTTCAAAAGATTTTCTGATAACAACTTTATTATATTGTTGTTACATGAGGATGACATGTTGATTATAGGACAAGACAAGGAGTTGATTGAAAAGATGAAGATAGATTTGTCCAAGTCATTTGATATGAAGGACTTGGGCCCAACACAACAAATTCTGGGGATTAAAGTAGTTCGAGAGCGAACAAGCAGAAGGTTGTGGCTATCTCAGGAGAAGTACATTGAACGTGTGCTGGAACGCTTTTACATGAAAAGTTCTAAGCCAGTCAGCACACCACTTGCTGGTCATCTGAAGTTTAGCAATAAGATGTGTCCTACAACAGTGGAAGAGAAAGGGAACATGGCTAGAGTTCCTTATTCTTCAATAGTCGGAAGCTTGATGTATGCAACGGTATGCACCAGACCTGATATTGCTCATGCAGTTGGTGTTGTTAGTAGGTTCCTCGAACATCCTGGAAAATAACATTGGGAAGCAGTCAAGTGGATACTGAGGTACTACTGGATATTGCTTGTGTTTTGGAGGATAAGGTCCAATCTTGAAGGGCTACGCAGATGCTGATATGGCAGGTGATCTTGATAATCGTAAATCTACTACTGGATACCTGTTCACATTTTTAGGGGGAGCTATATCATGGCAGTCAAAGTTGCTGAAATGCGTCGTACTCTCTACAACTGAAGCAGAGTATATTGCTGCTACTAAAGCTGGCAAGGAGATGGTATGCACATCCAGCTCTGAACATTGCTCGCCAACACCCGCACAAACCCATGCCTAGGGGCAATGTACAAGCCCTTGACATAGATTCTGCCCGACATCCGTCATGACTCAATAGTAGGGGCTTACAAACCACCCCCACTGGTTGAACTCAACGCCCTCGTCGAGGATGATTTCAAGTAATCCTATATTTGATGTTCAAATTTCCATAACGAATTACCCTTCTCCCAAGTTGCATCTGCCTCGGGTTTTCCTTTCTATTGAATCAAAATATTTGTCCGCCTATTCTTTTTGTGCATCCCAAGTACCCGATGGTCTAGAATCTTTTCAATCTCGTCCTCAATATGTGTGCGCACTTCAGGAGGAGCTCTATTGATTTTATGCCTGCCCGGATCTTTAGGATCTTCCACATAAGGCCTCAAATAACTCACATGGAAAGTGGGGTGTTTCTTCATTCCGTCCGGCACCTTCAAACGGTAAGCAACTTCACCCACCTTTTCAATAACTTCAAAGGGACCATCATATCTTGAAACCAATGCTCTATGCTGAAACAATTCCTTCGAGAGCTTGGATTGCACAAAAGGAGTATGTCGTATATAGTGACAGTCAAAGTGCAATAGACCTAAGCAAAATCACCATGTATCATGGAAGGACAAAGCATATCGACGTGCAATATCACTGGATCGGAGAAAAGATAAAGGATGGATATATGCAGGTCAACAAGATCCATACAAGTGAGAATCCTTCAGATATGCTGACCAAGGTGGTACCAAGAGACAAGTTCGAGCTATGCAAAGAACTTGTCGGCATGCACTCAAACTAGCAACCCCGGTGTTGCTTCCTTCAGGTGAATGGGACTGGAGGGGGGAGATTGTGGGGTCCATCCCATTGGTTGGCAAAAGTTGGCAATAGCCTTATGCCTATTTTGCCGATACCATGGAAAAGATCTTTGTTGAAAGATCTTACTTGGAGCCAAAGTTTGGAAATAAGTGAAGGAGATTAAAAATGCTCATGTAGCACACTTGGAGCCTAGGACTCTTCTCTCCTATAAAAGGAGGACCTCTTTCACTTCTTCAGACACACCAACAAAGAGGGAAAGAAAGAGTGAGGCATCACAGATATTGTATAAGAAAATAGTCTGTGAGGAAAAATAGAGTGTAAGTGATATTGTAGTGAGGTGAGAATATCAAAAGAGGGTTATCAAAAGATCTTTTGAGTATTGTGGTGGTCTTTGTAGTATTTTACTCAAGCCTACAAAGTGTAAAAATTCCTTACTATAGTGATGCCAATTGCTCCACTCGGGGTCGTAGTTTTTTTTCTTATTCAGAAGGATTTTTCACGTAAAAATCTTGGTGAAATTATTACTCATTTATTATTGTTGATTATCGTATCTCGGTGTTATATTATTACTCCGCTTTTATTACCGTGAATGTTATTTCTGTGGGGGGCTTATTCCCTAAAAAAGAAGCATATGATAAAAGCTCCCCGGCTGTATTGAAGAACATCACCAAAAGCTGGTCAGAAATATTTAATTTGAGCTCAACTTTATGGTTTGCTACAATTAGGTACAAATCACCATAGGAAATTCTAAAAAATTCGTAAATGTATTTTCATGCTTGTTGTATGCATGATCTTTCTAAGTTGTTTATATATTTAACTTTTTTTGCTCCAAAATATATTAAGAAACATAATTAATTCATAAAAGAATATTAAAAGATGGCTCTGATCTTTATATAGTTAGATACTCAAATACCAAACCAAATCCAGCATGGGGAACAAAAGAAGAAAATAGATGAATTTAATGTCTGATTTTACACATTATAACATATAACAAAAATAAAATTGCATAAAAGACTAATGTGAAGAAGGGTTAAGTTTTTAGTTCATAATAGAGTGAAAGAACTTAGATAGCTCACTACCCACTTACATAAGAGCTCCATATATTAACCTAACATTAAGACGAAGCGACTAGTTGATGACTAGAAGGGCAACACGATGCACAAAGTATTTCAAGATTATGTAAGGTTTCACGAAGGGCCGCATCTCAACGGGGTGTGACGCGCAATTTACGCTAATGCAAGTATCACTGGTTGATTTCACGGTTCGAACCCGTAACTTATAGGTAATATGAAGACAATTTAACCGTTGCTCCAAAGGCTCTTCTTCAACTAATTGATGATTAATTGTATGATTATCAAAGACAAGTTAAAGGCAGGAGGAAACCAGCTAACTGGCAGGAAAAATAAATGACGGAAAAAGCACATCATCAACATTAATTTGGATAAAGAAATTAAATCTCAAAAGAATATCGGGAAATAACTAAAAATGGAGATAAAAATCGACCCAATTAAATCTCATCTCCTAGGATCAGTTAACTTCAATAATCCCTAAATACTCCACACAACAGTTAGCACCTCATTACAAAAGTACCACAATCAAACTTAAATTAACCACTTACCTAAAACATCCCAGGATCCGTTATTTGGTGAACATTTGGTACATGTCTTGATGTTTCACAATATGATCTCCCTTCTTCATTGTTCTTGAAGTTATAATATGAGCTCAAGAAATTCTCTTTTTGTTTCTTGTTGCACTTGATTAGGTATCCATTAATGCCATCCCAATTCATGTCTTTACATAGTGAATCATTTTTATTACTCTTTATCAGTTCTTGATCTCCACTTAGTTTATGCAATGCATTAATTAAAGCAGCATCACGAGCTTCAATCCATTCTCTTTCACCAGCCCAAAACTTTTGCTCATTTTCTATCCTAATTGACTCTTGTTTCCTCCATTCTCCCTCTCTTGAAATCCTCTCTTGTTCCTTGTGTTCAATTGTCTTCATCATTTTCTCTAACCAAGCTTCTTGTTTCTCTATTAACTTCTTCATTTGTATGTCCACAAAGTCTTTTATCTTAGCTTTCCAACTCCTTTTTCCTCTTCTCTTCTTCCTCTTTTCTTTTGAATCATTGTCCATATTGAGTTCGCTATCGTCGCCGGATGAAGTAGCATGATCAGAATCAGAGGAATCGGAGAGACTATCACAGAGCTTAGGACCCTGATGATGAAAATTATGAGATTCTTGATTATTGTTGTTTATGGGATTGTAGTGAACATTACTGCTTCCAATATTGTTGGTTTCTGGTATTGAGATTGTATTGCTTGTTTTACCATAAAGAGCTTCGAGCTGTCTAAAGTATCTATAGTGTTTGCCATCTTGTCTTCCAGCTTTCCCTTCTTTAGTCTTCTTGTAGTATTTGTACAAGTTCTCAAATTTCTCTCTGCACTTCTTCCCACTCCTTTGATATCCATATTCCTCAGACATAATCCTAAATTTGGAGGAGAAAGAAGAATGCATTAGACGATTATAGGGGTATTAATTAAGGTATATACGCACATAATACTCCATTAGTTTCATTTTATATATTGGCGTTTTATAACTAGACGCGAAATTTAAGAAAGAAAGACAAATTTTTGGCACATACCGAAAGCTAGTGGTATACGCAGGATTTTACAGAAACGGTAGCATAATTTGAAGAAATGGACAAATGAATAAATCAATATAATGACAAGCGGTATCATTTCTGTATGTATCCCCAATATTTTTATTTTTCTTATAAATATCTAGTAAATTTTTTTGATTGTGCATATATACGCCCCTACCAAAGGCACCCTTAGAACTTGAGGTTTTATACATGTCATGACATTTCTATGGTCTTGAAAACATGACGGTTAAATGAGAAATTTAATGTTAAAGAGTTGTACAAAATATGTTTTTCCAGAACATATTAGAAAAAAGCACCATATAAATTGGAATAGCTAGAATGTAAAGGAACCCTAGATAAATGGCTAAATGGTCAGTCCAACAGGCAACAACTTTAAGTGATATTGATTTTTTTGGGTACAACTTCAAGTGATATTGATGGATGCAGCAACTAGGTACTTGGTTTCCAAAAGAATCCTGCCATTTTTCTAGCTAAAAAGGAAGTAAAAAGTCTCTCGAGTAAAGCCAGCTACTCATTCTTAAATTATGTGATGATCAGAAAGCGAGGTAATGAAACAGCAGAAGTGACGAAATAAAGATGAAAGTAACACCTGATTCTCCAACTGAACTTCAATGAACTGTCATTTTCTAACACACAAATAGTAACCAATTAATTCATTGAGGAGGTTGCTTACAATTGCTGCCTATACAGAAAACCTCACATAAAAGCAACTCTTGTTCTGAACAGTACTGAGAAAATTGGGTATTTCCCATCAAGAAACAACTTAAGACCTCTCCCACACCCCACCCCATAAACAAGAAAAGACAAAAACAAAATAAAATTGATAACAACTTTAATACAACTATATTATAAAAACAAAAGGGGAGAAAGAAGTAAAATATAGACGTTGGCCATCTATTGAATTTAATTTGTTGAGACGACATATATAATTATCACAAGTGTTAGCTTTTTCTACTAGTTTAATAGTTTAGACGAGATTATCACACAATTTAATAGAATTTTTATGCGTGCAAATTAAAGTTTCTCCTTTTGTACACTTTTGAGGATGATTCGGGAGGAGCTGGTTCCGCCTTCGGCTAATGAGGGAAATTTCAGGTAACTTCACAAGCTAGGGCGTGCGAGCAGAGGTGAATCGACTAGTATTTGAAGATCAGGGTGCACTTTTGGATTCAACCAAAATCTGCTTTGTATATAGGGTGTCCACTAATATATCACTATCTTCTAAGGACATATGCATGAACTTTACGGGTGCCGGTCACTCCACTCGATATAGCATAAGTCCGCCTATGATAGTTGAAAATTTTAAGCTTTAAACCCAACCCTTTTTTTGCTACTCACTCTCTAAGTAACAAATCCGAAGTCAGTTCTCAAGGCCTAGAAGCTCGGGATTGAATAACCCTATCCGTTGAGTTAGGTTAAAGTATTTAGTGGGAGGGTATATATATAGTATACCTGGAGACTTCATCCCAGAGGGGACCTTTCTGATTAGCTTCCTTGAACTTGGAATCAAGTCGTGATCTAACTTCAAGTAGTGTAAGAGTCTCTTGCCTCGGCCACCGTCCATTGCCGCCGTCACAGCCTCCGTGCACAGCACCAACACCACCACCACCCTCCATCTCCAAGGCAGTACTAAACGTGGCTCTGCCGCCGCAACCACCACTAGCACTAGGTCTAGTAGTGGTAGCTGCCGTGGGATGAGGAAGACAGTTGTCATGTTGTGGCACAATAGTAGTACTAGCTATTACCATCTCATAGTGTTGATGACTGCATAAAAAATCAGATTCCAGATGTGGCGGAATATTGGAAGCAAATAGAGGCCTTCCATTCATGTACTGTGTTAGATCCATCATTCCATACTCATGATCATCCATTTCCAAAATTTAAAAAATAAAAAAATAAAACCGTCAGCAGTTAAAATAAAACTGAAAGAAAGAACAACATATAGATGAAGTAATTAAGAAAGGAGGAATTAACTGAGTCGAGCTTAGTGGATTTCGAATTCTGAATGATTTAATTAATAAAGAAGAATATAAAGACAGTAGGAGGAAGAGATGATGAAAGGAGCGATAGACCCGGATCGTGTCCTTATAGAAAAAAAGCTTTGAAGTTTTAGTACTTATAAAAAGGACTTGTAAGGAATATATATGGACCCATTTCTCTTTGTTTCACGGCAGCTAGCTGCAATATAAAGTTTGTTCACTCTTTTCTTTGTCGCTCTTTTGATGTACATGAATATATAAAGGCACAAGTCTTAAATAAATTTATCACTTAGCAATCTCCAATTTTTCGTTTCCTATTGCAATTAAAAAAAAAAGTAGAATGAAGGTCGAATAAGAGTGAAAAAGTTTATTATATTTAATATAATACTTTCCAGTTTCCTCCCTCTCTTTTAATATGGCAGAGTTTACCCAACAAAAGAAGATTTTTGATTTCATATACGCATATAAAGCAGTACTAAACTTGAAATAAATTATATACGTATATAAAAGTACTACGTAAATTAAAGTTGCCCTTATAGTTAGGGTTTCACTTGTCATTTTATATTTCAATTCGCGTCTCAAAAGGTAAACTTTTATATGAGGTGAATCATATATAACAGGTCAGATCAAGTAAAATAATAAGATTAAATAGTTTCAAATATAGAGAGCTACGGCAATCTTTTTGAGACATACTTAAAAAAGAAAAGTGTGTTAAAAAAAATTGAGCTGAGTAGTTATAAATACTATTATGATACTCAGATACTATATACTTCCCCCGTTTCAAAAAATTGATAACATTACTATTTGGGTTCTACCTTTTTAGACCGCTGTCACTTATAACAGCAACCGTATCGACTAACAACTTTGTGTATTTAGCTACTAGCTCGCTGAACTTTTTTATTAAAATTACTGGCTGATCTCTTGTATACTTTGCACTGTAGCAGACACGCATATAGTTATTTTGCGGCTTCAAAAGTGATAAACTATATAGGAGTAGTAAATTTTTAGGCTTTCTGTTGTTGCTTTACATTTGCTCCTGGCTACATTATATACTTTTTGTTTTCTTCTTCAAAGCAGCAACATTTAATTGGGTTAGTGTCGAAAAGTTTGACTGGTGGAGTCTGTCCTTTTGAGTTTTCTTAAACATGAGTACCGCTATCATTGTTTTTTATTTTCAATAGCAGTGTCGGAGGCAGAATCTTCGCGCGAAGGGGTTCAAAAAAAAAATATTAAAAAAAATTATAGCTAGTGAGAATTGAAATTATGACTTTACACAAGTTTTGAACCTCCTTAATCACTAAACAATACTTTTGGGACGTGTCAAGGGATTCAAAACATAATATATAGATGTAAAAAACACATTTTGCCTTACAAATATAGTGTAATTTTTCGGCGAAAGGGTTCAGACGAACGTGAACCTAGACATCTTAAATGGGCCGACCCGACCCGAATCTGTTGACTCTAGGCCCGTGAGTCCTTAACCAGGCCAGGCCGGTTCACTTTCTTATAGGATCCGGTCCGGATTGGACCCATAATCAAAACATGTTGACCCGACCCGGACCCGTAACGGATAATCCCTTAACCCGGGCCCTAATGGGTTGCATCCAATTCAATTAAAAAAAGTTAAAACTAATAAATGATAAAAAATGTTGAACTTTTTACATATATATGAACTTGAATTACTACATGTCCTTGAAGCCAGTTAGAATAAAATGAAAGAAAAATCATACTTTATTAATACTAAAATGTGATAAACATATGAAATTCCATTATTTCTATAACTAATAGTCTAAACCATATGGAATTCTACTATTTCGATAAGACGCCTCATAGTGTCTGGTACTATATTCTTTCTTCAATGTCCGGATTCAATTTTTTACCAATTGTCTGAATATATATATATATATATATATATATATATATATATATATATATATATATATATATATATATATATATATATGTGTGTGTGTGTGTGTGTG